>JAGDQP010044747.1:0-15799 GCA_022664845.1 Lepisma saccharinum
GTTGAATTGTTTTATTTGTACAATACAGATCAAGAAATGTAAATATTCTTCATTTCTTGACCTGTACACGACCAGTGAAAATCCTCGTTTATTGTTTCGAGAAAAGCATTTCTTGTCCTATGGAAAGTGCGAAATTATTTAGAGACGAAATTAACTGAATGACGAAGCGCATATTAACACAAATATATTTAATGATATAATGCATTTTGTGTACGTAGATATATTTTGTCTCTTCGAACTATTCAGCAGAAGTTACGAGTAAAAGATACTTCATAATGCTAACAATACTGATTGAAAGACATTACAAATTAATGCTCAGATCTGAAAAGTATACGATAATTAAAACCAGTTTTGTTGTTTCGCAGGAAAGTGTTGGTACAAAAATAAATTGAAATTTGCAATCATCATAACACAATCTGGCATATAGCCAATATTATTTATTTTCTCCATACTCAGTGGAATAGTTTATCACTGAAAACTGGTTTGATATTGCAGAAGCCTATGATTATGAGCACCCAGTTAATCACATAATTTGGCCAACGTATATTGTTGTAAGAATAGCCTTCGATGTTTGTTTTAGCCTTTATTAGTTAGTCAGTGACCCTTTGGTTTCTATTGAACGACGCAGGTACCAATTGTTTAAAATCAATTATAGAAACGCGAACAAGACTGCGTGAATGTATATTAAATACTTTGTTCTTTAGTACCTACGTTCATACCCTATTAGGCATTGGGTTCTAGCTATTCGGAGGAAGCACAACCATCCTACACTTACTTTTTCTGTTTAATACTGGGGAAGATTTTGAATGATTATTAATTATTACTTTACTTTTGAGTAAAAATTTTAGCAATTAATAAGTATTATGAATTTCTAAACATATCGCATTGAAAGGGACATGAAGATCAGAAAAAGAATATTTTTTCTACAAAGAAACGGAAGATTATCTTCAGAGGGAAAATACATGCTCACTAAACGTCAATTTCGATTTTATGAGACTTGCGCATAAAAGAATACTGCAAGGTATGCTATTCCTCTAGAAAACTACTAAAATAGACTGCCCTCAATTACTTTCATGCCTGAAGGTTCATGTTCCAACTGGTAAAACTCACGCTCAAAATGGTGATCTCTCTCTTAATGAGATACGCCTAGAACGAAAACAATGAGTAAGTACCCATATGGAGGAATAGTGCGATCTATATTGCTGTAAATAAATCGGTCAAAGAAACTGAAATAAACGTCGCTATGGATATTACGACAATATGGCCTTGTATCCATCTTGAATAAAGACAAACAGCTTTCTAACAAGGCTGGTATTATTTAATAACGAAGAAATTAAAATGTAACCGTTTCGGAAGTTTACCATTTCCTTCTTCGGACTGTACTCTACAACTGAACACAGTAAATAACTTCAAAAAGTTCTAAGACAGAAAAAATAATAATATGACGATGGTATGGGTGACGTTAAGCTTTCATCCATCTTTGGGTAAGCACACGGACTCGTAAATGTGGTATTACTTATTGTGATAAGAAAATTGTTTGCTTTCTCTCAATCCATCCCCTTACATTCTTATCTACCGGAAAATGAGAAATTGTTTCGAGAAAATGTTCGTAGCAGTAATAATAAGGAGTATTCTTTGCTCAGGGAGAACTTGTTGTATGATTCAAAATAAGGGCTCGTTCAAATATTACGTAAGCACATTTGAGCCAAAGTTCCGCCTTATAAGCAAAATTAGCAGATGTCCTATCCCTAACACACAGACGCCCAGCATAAATAAGCAAAGCTTAACGCCCTTCCCCTTGGATAATTACGTAATATTTGAACTACATCTGAGAATATGTATTGCTTTTCTCCACGTTACTGTTATATTCTTCACTAGTGTGACCTTCAAGCATCCCAACATACTCAAGAGGCATTCGTTCCGACACTATGGCAGCTGCGTTTCCGATAACCTTATTTACATTTCACGCTCTGTCCTGTACTCTACTTTGACGCAACCTAAACGACTCTTAAGTCTCTGCATCAAGAACCATTTTACTCCCCTAACTCGAATTTGAATTTGGGGCCACGGTGGCGGTTGGTAGAGCGCTCACCTCTGGTGCTAGGGGTCGTCGGATCGATCCCTGTTCATGCCATGTGGGCTTTGTGGTGGACAAACACCGTGTGCGTGGGTTTTCTCGGGGTGCTTCCGTTTACTCCCACTTTCTTCATTCCACCAATTCATCCCATCATCAACGATACGGCCTGAGCCATAGTTGCCTAAAGGTCTTCAAATACATTCAAAATTCGAATTTATTTAAGACCTTTAGGCAACTGAGGCTCAGACCGGGATAGGGTGGGGGAGACAATTTGTTAAGTTTGGCTGCGCAAGCCATTTCAGCTAACTTTTCCTTCGTTTCCGTGAACATGTCTTATCGGCAAAATCTAGCCACTTCTTTACTTGTATGCCAGAGATTTGTGATCCTACATAACTCATTTTCTACCCTTATTCTCTTGAAAGTAATATACAGGGACTGGCATAAAAACGGGAATTTTTAAATACGGCGAAACTGGTACTGCGGTTCATTATTTACAAATTACAAACACATGCACTGTACCCTTAGACGTTGCCATTTGTAAAATATGCGAAATGACGGTTCGTGTTTTGAAAATGGTGTCCGGAAGGTGACCACCCTTTTGACGTTGACATTTGGACAACGGTACGTTCCACCAACTGAATAGGAATGTTAGTGATTGCAGTACGAATGTTTCTTTTTTAACTTTGCAACAGTGTGTGGCTGCCATTGTTGGCAACCCAAAATTTGAGTGATGTTGATGGCAATACATATATTGTCATTTGTTTCGCCTACAGGTACGTCATTTGCTTAGATGAATCACTCACTGTAGTGTTCAGCGTGCTGTAGTTGTGAGGGCTAAAATTGAGAAAAAGAGACTTTACGTTTACTTGGATGAGTGATGCAGAGATCAACTTTAACCTTACTGATTATGCGGATACGCAAAACTATCATTACTGGTCAGGCGATAATCCCCATGAACTGAATGAATGCCGGTTACACAGTAAGAATGTCACAGTGTATTGTACCATCTCCTCAGTGAGAATAATCCACACATTCTTGATCGAGAATGAGCACTGATCAGCAACCACGGGCACATCAACGGTATGCCGACATGATTAACACATATCTCTCACAGAAACTTGCATACGTCCCTTCAGAAGTGCCATTTTGGATCCAGCAAGACGGCGCGGAACCTTAAACTAAGGCGTATGCAAGGCGCAGTTACCTTAATTCGTACTGAAATCAGTAACTTTATTTTTCAGATGTTGGAACATGTCATGGGCAACTTTCATCGCAGATTATTCAAATATCAACGTCGAAATGGTGTTCAACTGCCGGACGCAATTTTCAAAACATGAACGCCATTTTTCATATTTTACAAATGGCAATGTCTAAGGGTGAAATGAATATGTTTGTAATTTTGTAATCATAAAAACGCAGTACCAGTTTTACTGTATTCAAAAAGGACAGTTTTTATGCCACACTGTATATAATTGTGTTTATGCATGCGAGGGAGTACGTGTAATCCTTCTTCAGCTGTCGTATTACATTTCTACATATTTTCTGTTTATTCATTTTTCTTTTTATACTCACTATTATCTGCTTATTAAAAGCTTTATTAACACATTTCATCCCAAGTGGTTAATTACGAAACCGAGGACATTTTTAACGATTTCAAACTAAAAAATACAAAAACAGTTTATTTAGTAAACAATTTTAGGTACCTATAAATACTGAAAGAAATTAGTTATCAAAATTTTCTTATGTACTATCAACAAACCTTAAAGTGCATGTTACAACTCCATTTAGGGACCTCCTTTCTGTTACAATGAATAATTACGTAAGTACATCTCACATACACTCATCCGTGAATAAGAAAGTAAAAACTAAAGACATTTTTATGTTTTAGAAGTAAAAATCTCAAATGTTATCAAGATTGTAGGTACGCCCCTGGATGGAAATTGGTATCTCGAAAAAATAAACTCTTCACGTCAAGCCTTATTTTCAGAATAAGCACGAAATTAATTTTCCAACGGTTCTTCTCTTCAGTGTAGCCATACGTAGGAAAAGAGCATCGTAAACAGGAAAGAAACTAATAGGCGTTACAGCACAGTTGGTCAAGACATCGACCATAGTCGACTAGTCAACTGCGATGCTGGATATCGTAGCACGCGGGTATTTCTATGAGTAACATTACAGAGGAATCAATTTTTAAAGCAGAAAGGAGAAAAAGAGAACGAAAAGAAAAATGCAGTTCTGCAAAAGCTCTCGATTCTGTAGCGATCAGTGTTCAAAACTTTTCATCAAAAGATTTTTTTTTTTTTTTTTTTTTTTTTTTTACGTTGTGCAAAGAGGACAGACACCTACCTTTATGTTGTACCACTGTATCATCCATAAATAAGTGCTATGTGCAAAAATTCAGTTGGAATGAGATAAAGGTCCTAGCACTAGAAATTGTGAACTCAATTCAAGCCTGTAGCTTCGCGCTTTGCTTGCACAATGCGGAGTATATATCCTCCTGCACACGGAGATGATTTGACTCACAAGGGAAGTCCGTAAGTTGTAAGAGCTGAATTTTTGTGGAAGTTGGTTTCCTGATTAATTTAGGTCGCTAATTAGCGTAATGATAAGTAATTTATTTCGAAAATGGGTTGTTTGTCCGCCACGCTCTGGTAAACTCGTCACGCCGAGCCTGAAATTGATGGAAAAAAGCATTATTTATTCTGAATGCATGTTCTGTTACCCATCAAATGAGATCTATATCAAAGCAAAATGGAATTGTTGGGAAAACGTGTCTGACAAAAGTCTACCCAATTCCTCGATTTCAGGCTCGGCGTGACAAGTTTATATCAAAGCGTAGCACGAGAACAACGCGAAACGAGATACTATCACCACGCTAAATAGCAACCGAAAATTAATCAGGAAACCAATGTTCACAAAAATTGAGCTCTCACGATTTAAGGACTTTCCTTGTCAGTCATTATATATAAAAGGAGGTTCAGGAGCCTCCTTTCAGCGAATTTTTCATCACGAGAAGAATTTGATGACGATTTGAAACGCTTACAAGTATAATATAGATATCTGAAAGAATTGTGAGCTTGATCGAAGAAGTCAAATAATTAAAATACATGGAACTTAGCTGAAAGGTGATGACGTAGAAAAGTTCAAATATGATATATGGAAGAAAAGTCCCGGTGTAAAACAGTCTCAAGTGCTTTGTACAGCAATTGGATGCGTTGCACGGATAATTTGGTAAAAGGTTTCAAATTTGGAGGAGCTGTTAACATTTCCACTCAAGGAAATGAGAATGGAACATGTAAATGAACTCAGTTCGAAAGTGGAAGAACTATTCGACGGTGGTATCAGTAAAATTGAAGAAATACTGAGGCTCTGCTGCGACATATTGCTGAAAGAAAGAAATACTGACACAGAGACCTTCCACGTTCAATAATAATGTAATTAGTCCAGAGATACCCATCATTGCTTTTCCCACCGTACACGACCATTATTAAAGCGTGATTACTTCGCTTTACCAGTAGAGTACACCAATTGTATGTTCGTCTCTAGACTCTCTAGATCGTTCAGTCACACAGGCAACACGTTTGGTTTGTCATTCTTTATAATATATCGAGTGTCGTTGAATTCGGTTCAACAGTTTACTTTTAGCGATTTGACAAGACGCAAAATTTTAACAATTGAAACTTCCTGTTTATGTCGCCATAGCAGCTATAACCAGAAAAATGTAAAATATTGTCGAGTAAGAAACAAAATCTTCGTAGTACGTACTGTTTGTCCTGGGGCTGATCAGCTTTTGGTAACGTATCGCACTTGATAACAAGAGTGATCCTTTTCGATACATTTTTCAATATTTTTATCCACCAGCAGTAAGACTCAACCGCTGGAGGTGGTGACATGGTTTGAGGAGTATTCCCCTGGCATGCCCTCGGACTGCTGGTAATCATACCGTAATCACTGAATAGTGAACGCTACATGGATTTCACATTCACCCATCCCCGACCACAAGGATAACACTAAAGGACGTTTCAAAAGGATAATGCTCCTACGATGGGATCACTACGGAATGGCTAGAAGACCAAGACAACAAATTCTCCACCAGTTCCCACATTTACGGACATATTGAACATCATTCAGAGAAACTGGAATGGGTTGTAAGACCCGCTACATCTCCTTCTGAAAGTGTGCACAAACTTACAGCGAGCATGGGTCGGGGTGAACAAAAGATGTTTGGCACCTTGTGTGATCTGTTCCCCGACGTCTGCATGACGTGATCGCCCCAGGAAAGTGGACTAACCCGTCATTAGATAGATGTTCCTAATCCAAAGATCTTTTGATATCAATGAATCCGTATTACACGTGGTCTGCAAATAAGACATTTATTTTTTAGCTTTCCTGTGTTTTACTCTTTCCTTTTACATTCCGCTTTTCATAATACAGTAAAGAAGGAAACCTTTAGATAAATAATTCAAGTGTTCGTACTGAAAATAACTGCATACCTACTGACGTAATTAAACAACAACAAAAAATACTGAGTTCCGACATCACTGGATTCCTGCATGATGTAAATGTTCGTAACATGAAATACATTCAGATAAGAAATGATTGCTTTAGAAAACAGGAAAGCCAGTAAGGAACAAAAATATATTGGCGAGGGCAAAAGTTAATTGAGACGTAAGAATATGAAGGAAAAGCAGCATGAAATTTCCAAAGGATTTCCTGAATAATAATAATTTTATTTTTTTTAATTTCTAAAAGTGATGGTAAAAATCGAAAACAATAGGCAATTTCAATAATCAATATTATATCTAAGATATTTGAAAAAAATGTGTATAAATTGATTTATAACGAAGTTCAACATTTGATTTCTCCATTTCAATTTGGTTTTGTGTAAAAAATATTCTACTACTTCTAATTTGGCAACTATGATGGCAAGAGTTGGTCCTCTAGTCCAGCACAGAGGTCTAGTGGATACTATCTATTTGGACTTCCCGAAGGATTTGTTAAGATTCCGCACTGGTAAGTAAGTTGCTCAGTTTTGGTCTTTCTAATCAACTGATTGCTTGGTTTCAGTCCTATATTTCTGATAGGAAGTTCATGGTTAGTTATAATGACACGTTATCTTCCATCTACAATGTAACATCGGGTCACATCTTGGGACCACTGTTGTGTATAATGTTTATAAATGATCTTTGAAATTTTGACTCTGAAGCATTATTATTTGCTGATGATGTTAAGGTCTTTAAAATAATCGAAAATGTTAATGACCACCAAGTAGTACAAAATAATTTGAATAAAGGTCTTTTATGGTCTAAGAAGAATGGTATGCTATTAAATATCGACAAAACCTCTGGAATGAGTATAACTAGGAAAAACAATTTTTCCATGTATCCTTACACTATCAATAATCAATTAACAAATATGTAAACTGAAATAAAGGATCTGGGTGTTTATATAGATTCCAAGTTTACTTTTTCAAAACCCATTGAAATAATTCTAAGGCACATAGAAATTTAAGTTTAGTAAAATGGGTGTCTCGTGATTTCAACAATGTAAATATCTGTGAAATACTTTTTTTTTGTGCCCTAGTCAGATGTCATCTTGAATATGGGAAGCGTTGTATATGGAATAATACAAATAAGAAAACTGTAACTGACAAAATTGAAGGTATACAAAATAAATTTTTGGCTTGGTTAAGTTGGAAATTTAAGTATGCATTTCAAAGCTACATCAATGAACAATTGAAAAAAGAATTCGGCTTATTAAAACTTAGCAGAATGCTCTCCAATGTAAAGTTTTATCACTCTATTTTACATGGTTCACTTAATATGATTAATCTAATTTCTTTAAGTTGCTGAGAATATTTTCCTTTTTTTTTCTTTTTTTTTTTACCAGTAAAGCATGAATTCTTCCTAATCCAGAGACGTGCTAATATTGTACATAAAGTACATAATAAGATATATATATCTTTAGAGACAAAGTACCTGACTTGATCAAGAAACAAAGAAGGGTTAATTTGACCTGTAAGTAATTAAATAATATTGTTAATGAACAAAATGACTGAAAGTTGAAACAACAAATCAATGTATATTTGTATACACAGTATAGACAAAATGTTCTAAAAAATAGTTACCCATAAGAAAACTGTATGAATAATATTTGTTGATGATTACATATAGTTTTACAAACATACATCATATTGCCATAGTACTTGGCGACATAATTTGGATTCCTCTGTATTATCTTTATGCCAATAAATTACAAATTATTATTATTATATTATTAATAATAATAATACCGGTAACTGTAAGTGAAATCACATTATAGATAGAGGAATAATTAGAAAATAAAAATATAATTGAGTCGTGGTAGTACTATATGGAAGAAAAGAAGGCATTGGAGAAGGCAAGATATAAATTTGGCCTGCTAAACAGGTAAAATCTTAGTTTTTTTTTTTTTTTTTTTTTTTTTTACAGGGATTCCCAGAAGTAATGGCGCGAACTTCGGGAGGTGATAATTTACATCAAAACAAGAAGAAAAATTTCTTTGAAGAAATTACGAAATCTGCTTAGTTTCGGAGCTACAGGCGTTTAAAGTCACGGCATTATCTTCACAAATGACGTCGTATCTCGACAAGTAATGGGGTAAGCGGGGTAGGTCTAGCAAATCACACTCCAAATAATGCCCAATACATCTGTTTAAGTTATGTTTATGATTGGCGACTGCAGCTTAGAGTGGATTCCTATGCTTACCTTATTGACCCATTTAATTACTTGACAATAAAATCCTTAGGTTGCGAAACCTGTCTATATGGTACTCCTAAATCAAAAACATTGCTTACATAGAGGTATCGGGTACTACTTCGTGTGATTTGCTAACACGACACCACTTGCATCATCATGTGTCGGCTACGACATCATTTATGACGATGCCGCCTTCACTTGGAGTGCTTGGATCGGAATGTCTTCAAAGGATTTTTTTTTCTTGCTTGGATGTAAAGAATCACCTCCAGAAGTTGGTGCCATTATTTCGGGGACACCCTGTATAGGAGTCATTTTTGTAGCTACGGACTTCGGCCCGTCACGATATGATTGCAATGCAGTGTAAAATCCACAAACAAATGACTCAGGCCAGTTTAGAAACCGCAACCCCATGGAATAGAAATGGATTTCGTCCTAACAGTTGTAGGAAATTTAGTTTATTACAGACTCCTGTGTCCATTGACTTTTATTTCCTGTCTTTACTCATAATCTTTATATTCAAAGGGCAAATTCAAAGAGTTCCACAATCTAAAATAAACGAAAGTATCACAAACAGATAGCCTGAATATCTTAAAAAAATAATTAACTTCGAAATTAAAAAAAAAAAAAAAAAAATCAAAACTGCAATTATATAAATCCTGTATGTATATATTCAGTTTATTTTCAACTGTACACATATTCTCTAATAATTATGGTAATATTTTATCTTTAAAGTGGATTTTTAAATAATTATGGTGATGGGATAACTATAACAAAACAAAATAGAAAAATAACGAAATTCCAGCACGAATACTGAAAAACCCAAATCAAGTCAACCTGGTACATAAACCAGAATCAGTGAAACATTCTACATGCTTCTGTGTTTGTGATGATATATCAATTTTAAAATCGATTATTCATGACAATCTAAACACTATAGGCGGGCGTAGTTGTAGCTATCCATAATTTTGCCCTAAAACTAGAACTTGTACGACTTTTTCTATAAGTTTAGCGTGTTTTGACTGTCCCTCTAACTAATCCTTTTTTTCTTCTTTATAGAACTTGTTTTCGAGTTTTGCGGATTGAATTTAGATATATCAAACATACATAAAATTAAAAATAGCACAAGAATTACATTGATGAACAAAGTTCTACTCTAAATTTATACTACTAACTAATGAAAGAAGTGTTGGAACCTCCGAACTTAAATTTAAAATACAAAAATATAATATATACCTTATTTACCTGCATCTAGAAATACTTGAAATAAGGCTCGAAATTTTAGCCTGTTACTGTAAGTACCTTTCTTTCATCCGACCTCCAATGTTTCAACCACTTATGCTAAGCCAAATAAGTTTCTGGATGAGGATGCTGTATAATTCCAGGTTTCGAGGTCTTACTGGTCTCTTAAAATTCTCTCTCCTTTGCTTCCTTCAACATGTATTTTTTCCTTTGAGCTTTACAGTCTTCTTCAGTTCTCATATGAATGCAATTCAACTTCTTTAACAGCAGAACGATCAGTCATCTTATTACGTCTTCCATTTCTCCTCCGTCGTTATAGCACTGGCCCTTACGTGTATTTTGTGCAGTAATTATCAAGTACTACTGGGACTTTGGTATGATCATTTTTAAATTCTACCTGGCCTAGCTTCCACTATTCGTACACTAATACTGGAGCGTTTTTAGTCAGAATCCTGGCTAACAATCTAAAACTTTCATCTACAGGTGCATTTTCACAAGAAATATATACTCACCAATTTATCAGCACCAGGAACATTTTCAGACAGAGCTGAAGTCCTACTTTAACAAGTACTAAGGCCTACCATCACAAAAAGAAAGTTCAACTCGCTGATCAATCTTCAAGAGAATGAGCAACGTGACGAAGGCTGTAACCTTTCACGACACATTCTATTGTCTTTATAAATGATCTCAACTTACATATGACGATAATCCTTCATTACAAAAATACGTTTTCTGTAGAAACAAGTGGAAAGATATACCAGGGTGTCTACCAGAAGGCCACAGCCAAATTTGGGGCCTTTCCGGGGACCCTGACAGCCCAAAAGTTGTAACATCCCACCCTCTTATTCACAAGCTCTTTCAGTCTTTGTTTGACGCTTCTGGCTACTAAAGGGTTGGTAACCCGTGAAGAGAGCTATTCGCTGTCACTCGTTCTGGTTCAACGCAACTGACCAATAGGAGGAAATAAAGGCTTTTCCTCTCTACACGGGAGAACAGACACTCGCGGCGAAAAATAAAACATTCACAACTGTTCTTACCAAGGTATTGCCGGGACCAAGCAATAAAATATTAAGACTTTCGCGTGGCCTAAATCTCATTCCGTGACTTTCCCCGGACTTCCTTGGCTTTCCGGGCCGGTAGACACCCTGTATACAGAATAACTTATCGCTGAACTGGTGTGGACTCGCATTCTGGTCTCCCATCTACTGGAAAGTGACTACTACTAACCTACCACTGTTGCTACTTAATATTACCCAACCCTTAACTGAACCAACCAACCAACCCTGCTGATGTAAAACCCGGGGTACTCAAAGTAATTCTGGAAATTTTTACATAAATGCTTCCGCAATTCACGCAGTTCCATTTTCCATCCAACGATCAATTCTTCCGTTATCTTTCAAAATGGGTAAATAATGTCTTATTAAACAGTTTTCCGGTACACCCGGGTCCAAAACTGCCTTGTCTTCTAGTGATAGCACGGTTTTACTGTGGGTTGGAGTGAATACTTCGTATATAACCAACTATAAACAAAGCTAACCGACTGCATAATTATTTAAAATATCAATGACTCGGAGGAGAAGGCAATTATGCATCCAGTTGATTCTGCTGTAGACATTGAAGGAATCTTCACGGAAGCTGATCAGCGATTATAAAAGAAAAACTACACAAGAAAAACTGCACTACAGATATTGAGAAAATTCTTAGACAAAATTTTATTATTTACATGATGCAAACAGCATCTTTTCACAGAAATTACTTTGTCTTAATCACTATAATTTTCATGTCAGTTTGCTGGCCTAGTACCATCACGTCTGAGGATCCTTCGGACACCACTTTTACGAGAAAATATAAAGACCTGTAGTAACTGGGAAACCTTTGTCTGAATGGCCGACAGTAGAACTCGATCCTGCTAACACTTCCAATACCAACCGGTAGTCCCCCATAACCCAGTGATCACGTAGGTTGGGTTTGTCCATACCGTCCAGTAAACAAAATAATTGGTCCACTGCTGCAGTTCATAACAAAATCTTTCGATCAGTAAAAATCCAGTCTGAAATCATGGTTGGTTAGGAAACGTCAGTGTTGAGGTGATGAATAAGTTTAACGTATCCAGTCTAAGTGCTTCCAGCACCAACAACACGAAAAGAACTTTACGTGCGTTTTCAACTAAAATAACGACTAGCGACTTCAATGAGAAAACCTGTCTCTACAGATCCATCCCGATTTCTACCACCAAAATTATACGATTTGATCTGTGCTACCTAGCCTTTCCACTACAGAATGTGGTTGGTGACGCGCCTGTATGAAACAACACACATATTGATTTCAAAACAAAACTAGTTTCTTTCTAAAGGAGGAAGACAAATGCCAAAATAATTATTAGAAATACAGGAAGGAAAAAAAAAAAAGACAAAATTAAGCAAATATATAAAAAAAAATGTCTACTGAAAATAAATGCTTATCCACAGTCTAGTAAAACTCATGTTGATTACTTGACCATGGATCAGCTATTATTTTCAGCAGAGCATAGTTTGTTAGTTTCCTTATCTGTTTACTTCATTCTATCTTCTTTTTTTTCTACTTTCTTTGTTTCTAATAATTAATTCTGTACCTCGGAGGTAAACTGCACTATGTCACTTTTCTTGCCAAACTCGACCTCAGCACTTTGTTTTGAGCATTTAAGCATCCTGTTCCTGGAAGTATACATAACTATGTCATAGTTTGTTTTGTAGAAGAATTGCCAATTGATAACGCAACACTACGTTGCAAAAAAAATGTGAAAGAGCGTGCTTAAATCAACAAATCTATTAACTGACACGTGAGGTCGAGTTTTGCAAAAAGTGAAATAGTGTAGTTTACCTCCGAGGTACAGATTTTGTGTTTGTCTTCCTCCATAAGGAAGAACTTAGACCTGTTTCGAAATGGATAGGAGTGTTGTTTCATATACCACCATAGAAGTATGTGGTAACGCTACGTAAATAAACAATTTTTTCATTAATTTAAAATCTTATAGCAAAAAATTGCAATTTTCTCGAAATTCGCGCATGCAACTACAGAACCTGCTTCTCTATGCTCCAAAATACGAATTTTAATTCCAAAATATAAATGTTCTTTACGTAAGTATCTCTGTTATATATTTTGTGTGTTTATTAACATTAATATAAACAATCTTCATTTCTAATTACCATCTCTCAAATCCCATCAGTTAGAACATAGTGTAGTCATCACATCAGCAACGCGAGCCCCAGCAGAATTAATTCCAAAAATTGGTACGTAACTACAATGCTGCTGCCAGTTACTCTTGTGATATCGGGAAAATCACATTCAAATTATAAGAACAATAGTAAATTGTAACGAAAAAATACAATAAAGAACTCAAGCTACAGAAAAAAATCAAGTAACCCAACTAAATTACCACCGGATTCCATGGGATATTGATCACATTAATCACCATCGTAACCTGTAATTACAAAAAGTAAAATCATGCAATTTTCACACACAAAAAAACAAAAACATAAACACCCAGACAATAAATAAAATAATAAACGGAAGTGAAGCAAATGTGAAAGAGGTAAAGTGAATTTCTCGCGGCTGCCATTACAGCTACCAGCCAGATCGAAGAATATTAATTCTGAAAGTACTCCTGAAACTATTTAGTATGAAACCTGGTTTCACAGCAAGTCAGGATTCTTTCCCATCCTTCTTATCGACAATTTCATCACCTGCTGTATACAGGGTGTCCCGTAGCTTTGTACATTAAATATGTGCATCGTATTCATTTAAAAACTAACAAACCAATTAAGGTGTACTAATAGTCTGTACGGTATTGTAACAAAGACACGGCAACATGACATTACGTCATAGGTTTAATTCACAGACTGTGTAAGCAGTATCGCAGGAGTAGTCATACACTCTAACGGACCAGTCACAATTCCGTATATGGTAGACAGCTATCATCTCAAAACACGATTATCGTTAAGCCGGCCGCGTGGCCGAGCGGTCTGCGGCGGTAGGCCATCGGCTTGAAGGTCCCGGGTTCGAATCCTGGCAGGGGCATGGGTGTGGATTTTAAGAGCTAAAGGCGAATCGTGACGGGCCGAAGTCCAAAGTTACTAGACTGGCCCATCCAAAGTTTTTTTACGATTATCGTTCATGGGTAGCCACGACTGAATGCAACATCCGTTGCTGCAATGAATTTATGATATACGGCGCGATTGTGATGGGCATTTAGAAAAACTACTATAAAAGTGGCATGTAAATAAACAGTGGAAATCAACATTTCGATATGTATGAAAGAGATCTTTCAATTATACTTTCTCTCCGTCATATCTCCGGAACTAAGCCGTACATTCATTGTCAGTTTATGTTCATTATTACGTGTCAGGCACACAACTAACGAACCCTGCGTACACACACTGTTAAATGCACTTTGTGTTAGTTAAAACGAATCTCCACGCTTTATATAACTGTACCTGAGAGTTAGAAGCGCGTAAGTTACAAATCCTAGTTTTCAAAAAAGCTACTTTGACTTATTTACATTATTAACATGTCTGCAACAAAAATCGCGCAACCGATTTGAGGCTTTCCGAATGCCGTATAAAACTGCATTTATCATGTTTTGGCCAAAATTGAACTTACGCGTTTCTAGCTCTCATTTATAAATATATATTGTTGCTGAGTGGTCGTTGTCTCTCCACATACTTATTATAGTGGTTATGGAAGGCTTTACGGACTTCAGTAAATACAAAACAAAAGAGGTCGCATACTGAGATTCCACCGATAAATATTCACGAGTAGTTTACTGTTTTTCATTTTCTGTGTGGTAGAGGATAGGATTTGGCATGGAAATAAAATGACATGCGAAGACTCAAACTGTAGGTTCATAGGATTGAAATCAAATTCAAATCCTTTTTCAGTACGGAAGCGATAATCACAGTCACATGACCCCTCTGGGCTCGGGAATTGGTTATACCCATGGACCTGGGCCAGTATCATATGCGTCTCATGCATATAGGGTGCACAAAAATTATAGGCACGTAAGTACAGAAAGGTAGTCCATATCTGTGGAAATACAAATATAAGCGTTATTAAACAGCATCCAAATGTTTGAACATCATATTCGAGTATATCACCAACACGGTGGGCAGCTTGAAAGTTGCCATCTTGGACTTAGATCGAGAATTTTAAATGGGTAGGGGGTTATGTGACATCGTTTTAAGCCAACTTGTTCCCAGAAATTCAAATGTTAAGTCATTTTTTATCTTCGCTTATTTGTTTAGGAGATAGGGGCTCCTGAGAGTTGGCACTTGGCGAATAGTAATGGCCTGTCATTCTGTTGTTTCAAATGATTCAACATGGCGCTAACCCTCCATGAACGGATCGAGATTGGCCTCAATAGTCGTGGTCGTAGAACTGGGATGATTGCAGCTGAGTTCAACGCGAGTTATCCAGAGAGAGCAGACGTATCACACGTAACTGTATTCACGATATTGAAGAAATATGAGGAGACTGAATCTGTGCGCGATAGGCAGTGAACCACCAGGGACCGCAGTCGACGAGAACATAGAAACAGCTCCACACGCAGTACTCTACGATTACAGGCTATGTCAGCTGTCAGAGGTTCTTCTGTGCTCCTCGAGTTAAAATATATCACCTCAGATGTTCAGAAATAGAGAAAAAGAAACCAAGCATGTTGTAATTAAAAGCTGCATACATTACGGACTGCATATAACAAATAAATGCTTCA
>JAGDQP010044748.1:479-15799 GCA_022664845.1 Lepisma saccharinum
GCTAAGGCTGTTGCCAGCTCGCGCCAAGTTCCTTTGTTCCTGTTACATGCTGTCACAAAGGAACTTGGCTCATCCGTCTCCCATTTCACACCTTTTTAGGGCTAAAGAACTTGGCTCCACTTTTTGCACCTCTGGTGTTTTTGTTCGGATATAATCTACACTACAAAAAAAAAGCTATGTTAATTCAACACAATGAGGTGTCCCAGCGTGACTACCACTTTTTGTGTGTTAAATCAACACAACATACGATGTTGATTTCGGTACTGGGAGAAAAAAGTTACGGCTGCAGCGAGATTTTAACATGGTTGATCAGTTAGAAGTCGAACGTCTTACCGACTTGGCTAAATTGTCAAACAGAAAAAAAAAAACTATATGCAAACATTTCTGTGAACATTTCAAATAACACTATAAATTCAAACAGTGTAGGGGATCAGATAGATGTTGCTGAACCTCCAGAACTAACTAAGTTACTTGCACGGCTTATCCCATGGTTTAATAACTTTCTATTTTGTCATTTGCGAACCAGAATTTCCATTCATTGAGAATATTCCATTTCTATGAAAGCAAGTAAGATGGCGACAGCCAAGCACTTGACCAGCATTATGGTTTTCTTATTGTAACAACATGTCAAATGCTGCGCTTGCTTTTATAGAAATGAACATTCTCAATCAATGGGAATTCTGATCCCTAATTGACAAATGGAAAAGTGATTAAATCGTGGCAGTAACTTTGTTTGTGTTTGGGGTTCAGCAACATTTTTTTTTTACTCTATACTGTTTGAATCTAGTGTTTTTCTGCTTGGCGATTTAGCCCAGACGATAAGATACTGAACTTCTAACTCAACAACCCATATTCAAATCTTGCTGCAGCTGTAACTTTTTTCCTCAGTACCGAAATCAACACCGTGTGTTGTGTTGATTTAACCCCAAAATTGGTAGTCACGCCGGAACACCGCATTGTGTTGAATTAACATAGCTATTATTTACTGTGTACTTTCTTCCCCTCCTCAAACGAAGGCGTCCAAATTTTAATCTAGATAGATTCATGTGGAATTGCATAGCGGGTATACGTACAAAACATAGTACAAGTGTTGAGGGAGTGTCATAATTATATAAGGTTTGTTTTGTTCTTTTTTTGTTTATTCAATGGCTTGCCTTCCGTCTCCCTCCCTCCCTCTCTGTGCGTGTGTGTGTGTGTGATTTTGTTTGTTTGTGTACAGTGTTTATTGGAAAGACAGTATTTAGCATTGCGTGCAGGATAGTATTACAAACAATGAAACTTGTGCTACATGTATGTGACCAATATACATTGCATGATTGTTTTAGTATGTTATTTGTGTGTTAAAAATGCCATAGCCACTACGATACAGTTTCCACGAGTGACAAGGGTAGCTTCCCAGGATGTTAGAAAATGATTTAATGTTAATTAACCTCTGCGGCAAGGCATCAGTAACACAGAGGGTTACAACGTCATGGAAAGAAAGGAAACACTTGACTCGTGACCTAAAGTTTCCCATCATTCATTTCATCTTAGCAGCAGTTGGGATGAACAAGGAACGTGTCACTGAGTTTCGATGTAACAGTTTTTTTTTTATACGCTCAAAGTTTTTTTTTCTTTCTTTCTTTATGATGAAGGTGTCTCGAAAAGATTGATTATTCAATCTTGGTGTATTCTTATGGTACCTCAGGGTGTGATTTACTTTTTTTTTTTTTAATGTAGCGGTATTCTTTTGTTTTTAGTAGGTGTCTAGTCAGGTTATTGAGTCTTGAACAGGTTTTTTTTTTCTCTTGCTTTAAACAAAAGTTATCAGAAATGCAATTAAGGGAGGTTGCTGTTCCTTTATGAAATTATTGTTTGTAGGAACAAAAGACCAAGAGCTCGTTTCATTCCTTCTGGAATTGTCTGCATGTAAAATTGAAAACGCCATTCCGTACAATTAACTTATTATTAGTTACTTCTTTAATAGGAGAAGAAACTTCAAAATTATTTTCATAAATTACGTATCTTTCCTTCGGAGAATGTACTACTAAAATAAAGTACGTCGGGTCGGCTTGGAAGTTTCTGCCGCGCACGCTGATAATAATCATTCGAAAAGGATTTCCAAACATAAATATACAAGCAGTATGTAATGCAAGCGAAATGATTAAAAGTGTTGGCGCTAGCTGGCCTGTATCTGTCCAGAATAACTGAATATGGGAGAATATCACCATTCGGGACAAAATACGTCATTTTCGTAATTGTGTAAACCTATTTATAGCTGATAAAGGATATGGGATTAAGCTTTGGCTCCTGATCCTTGATGAAACACAAAATAACCTCAGGATTTACAATTGAGTTCTGAAAAGGGAACGGCGACCAGAATTGAAGCATTTGATTCTGCTACTGGAAGCAAGAGCACGAAGGAAAGGTTCATATCAATTGAAGCACATGCTTTCCCTTCGACCTCTTGCTTCTGAGAAAACTCTTTTCCTTCATGCTCATACTTCCAAGCATTTACTTCTGTTTTATTCATCCCACCCTTTGTGCTGTGGTACTTCTTGCAGTAACACTGTTGCTAATTATCGCATCGGGACGAGAATTTGAAAAATGATCTTACATCCTTAAACCTGCTCATCCCGTCCCCTCACCGAAGAATAAAGGGAAAGATTCAACATATTGGTACTACTTGCTTATTTGCTGTAAAACTCATTCACCGTTGTTTGTCATAGACTTTCCTTCTAAAATGTTCTTCCCTCTTTCTTCTTCGATTACACAGTTGCCAGAGGTGTACTTCAATTAAATCCTCCGCCATCTTTACTTACAGTGCAAAATTGCATTTACAGGTAATAATTCTAAATGAATGAAAACATTGAAGAATAATCAATCGTCTCATGCCAGATCTGGGAACTGCGTATAATAATTTTCATTTATATTATTTATAATTAAATATATATATATATATGTGGACTGCATCCAGCTTTATAGAGGCAGGGCCACAAGTCATCTGGAGGGGGCGTGCCCCTCCTCTAGTTACACCAATGCCAACGAGTGACAACCTTTTTGTCGTTGCTTTTTCGGCACCGCAACACACCCATATTCGACCTGGGGTGACAGAGGTTAGAGAGCTCGCTTTCCGGGCGCGTGGTCACGGATTCAAAACCAGCGGCGCTTCATTGAACGGAGTGGTTCAGAGCCCACTTATCAAAAGTTGTAGGTCCCGTCCTTAGAAGCTCACAGCTCGTTTAGGACGTTAATAACAGTTCACACCCATGTTCGATCGAGTGCTCACCAGTAACGAAAGTGGGTCCTGTATGAGACTCCCACGCGTGCCAGACACTGCTTGTCCCCGAGGGACCCTGTTCCTCATACAAGACCACCTCTACACTTACGCAAGATCATGCTCCGTATCTGGTGGACTAGTCATCAAGTTGTGCACGGTGAGCTGCTATCACCGGGCCAAACCATCACTCGCATAGTATACAGCGACCTGACTGGAAGACACTGCCATCCGCCGTATTCCCCAGATCTTGTGCCAACAGACTATGACGTCTTCAATTCCCTGGACAACCAACTTCGTTGGAAATCCTTCGCCAATGAGGAATACTTGCGAGAGGTACTTACGGCCTTCTTTGCGTCCAAGACTTCAGTTTTACCGCCAGGACATTGCGCAGCTGCAGGAACGTTGACAAAAGGTGCTGGTGGATGCAGAGGGGAATTACTTTGAGGATTAACAGTAAGTGACATTTTCTCTGTTTTTGTTACCAAAACGGCAGTAACTTTTTTGATTACTTTCTACTATGCACATTTCAGAACATTAGTATTCGAATTAACGACTGAACGATTTCAAATCTGCTGCGCATGTGCTACAAGAAACATGGTCATTTATTTTTAACTGTAGTGCTGTACCTGAAGGCGGACAAAATTATGAGTCCCTAAAATTCGTGAGCCCGCCTTAATTTTATAGTATCTTTTGTTGTTGTTGTTTAGTTAGGATTCTTGTATTACATTGTTTTGCGAGCGCTACTAAATAGAAAGAATTAACAGATCGTGATTTCTTCAAATGTAACGCCCAGTTATTGCCATCCACCGGAAGCAGGCAGATTAACAACAAAAGAATTTCTTTTATAATCTCGTGATTCCTGCCTTCGGACATTTACTCAGTATAATTGTCTTTTAAGAAAACAATATTATATCCAATCAGAATAAAAATGAATAATACCGAGACATTCTGTTGTAGGATATACTAACTGGTTATATTGGCAAAACAAAATCGATCTTTGCATATAAAAGTCTTTTAAAATGAGAAAGAAGGTTTCAAAAAGTTTGGCTGCTTTACTGGTGTCTCTTTAAAAAAAAAAAAAAAAATGTTTATTTTATGTCTCGTTGCTCGAAACACATGTAAAAGTACCGAATACGTTACACACAATCGAGTGTCAAAATTTATATTTTTCACAAAGTCTCCCTAAATTTCGTCAAAAATGTCTATGCGAGCAGTAATCATTTCAGACGAATCCCTAAACGAAAAGAGGTAGAATCTGAACTATAGCTTGATGCAATGATAATTGAAGTTTAGTTTGGATGATGATGGAAGAATTGGTGGAATGAAGAAAATGAGAGGAAACTGGAGAACCCCGAGAAAACCCACGCCCACGGTGTTTGCCCACCATAAAGTGCACATGGCACTAGCCGGAATCGAACCAGGGACCCTATGCACCAGAAACTATCCTACTGGCTCAGGGAAAGTGTGTTCTTCTGCCTTCGTAAGCGGGAGAACTTGGAATCGAATACCGGGCACACCAATCCTGATAGATTTTCACTATTTTCCCTTAGCTCAAGTTGCGTAAGTCCGTCATATATTTGTTCTCTGACGAACATTTTTATTTTGACAGTTGTGGAGAACGTGGCCAACAGCGACTTAGGAACTATGTTTGGTGTAACTGAGGGAGACACAGTCAGGATGGCCGCTAGCAGGACTCGAACAGGCTTGTCTGTGCAGTATCATTCTGATATCCACGAACGTAGCTACTATACTACGGTGCTGAGTATGGGAATACCAAACTAAAACCTCCAATTAAGTGTAGGGCCACTACTTTGGATAACTTGATAGAAATGATAGCGAAAAGTCGTAAGATGCGTGAAGACCATAAATGTCAAATTTTATATATTTCAAAGTATACTGTGACAACTTCTCTGCTTACCCATAGCCCAGGAAATAAAGGGAGAAAAGGGAAAATGTCGGGAATAATTAGGGGAAAGATGAATTTTACCCAGTTGTTACATCACTACTAGAGGTGCATTTCCCCCAAACTCCCCGCCCCTTTCCCCAATCCCCCCGGAACTACAAATTTACAGACTTTCATAAATTGTATTATATATCCGTAACCGATAGACAACGACATGATTATTTTTTTGTTATAATTCTTAGATGACAGGCTACAAAAATGTTTACCATGAGTTTGTGCTATTGCTAGTAGTTCTACCATAATTTAGGTCTAAAGCGCAAAATAACGATATTTTGCTTTTAATATTTACACTTTTTACGTTGTAGCTTGTTTTAAACTCACAATATCAAAAACCCGTTCGAAATAAAAGTTGCCTGTTTCCTAAGCTTAAAATGATGTATATATATATGCCCTATCCCCATTAGGCAGTTGTGATCTGTCTATGATTATTACAAGTTGTCTTTGCTGTAGTAGCAAGTAAAATAGATGATGAATTGGTAGTGTATTTGCACGCTCTTTTCATGTGATATATCACGTACCCAGATAGCATGCGAGCTTGCAACAAGATTGGCAGTCACTTGCTTCGAGCTTATTAAGCTTGATATTGTGTTGAGCTTAATAAACAAGCATGAAATAAACTTGTTGGAAAAACAAAAATGACTTGGTCGTTATAATGAAGCTAATTCAAGCTTGTTGGAACCAGCAACTATGCGAGGAATCTTGTCAAACTTCCAATTTATTTGTTTTGTTTTTTTGTTTCACTTCCACTGTTGTCTCAGTGCATTGAAGTTCCATCACGTGCCAGGTTTATTTCGACGTAGTCTAATTTCGCCAACTCTCATCCTTTTACTACAGGCGTCTCTTGCGATCTGATGGTCTAAGTATAAATAGCGCTTCGAAGGCGAATTCGGGCGCGTGGTTCCGTGGTCCAGTGACTATAGCATCAGATTGGTGAGCCAGTGGCCTTTGGTTCGATTCCTATCGAGAACAACGTTTTATTTTTGTAAGAAGTACAATTTATTTCCTTTCTAGTCATGGAAAAGATACTTCAATCTTGATTCTTGTAAACTAGAGTGCTTGATGCAACATTGTTTAAACTTTTTGACTTAAATGGCTAAACTTGCATCAAGTCATTCCACTTTTCAAAGTAAACTTGATTAACTTTTGAGTCAGGTCGATATTGAAATAAAAGAAGGTAATGTGAATTTTAAGCTATTTCTTTGCTCAGGAAAAGCAAATTAAACCTCAGAGAATTTTTACGATAAGGTTAGTCATATTTCTATTTGTAGTTGGTAATTTTAGTGTTAATTATAACTTATCTTTGATGATGGAGTATTGTCATTTGAATGCTGTAGGTTATATTTATTATTTTCTAACGAAGCGTAGTAATCGATTATCGTTGTAAAGAAACTGTCAGGATCTTGTGAAAATTTACGTAGCGGAATTAATGCACTAAATATAACAAATTACTTGTTTATTAAAAAAATACAATGAAAGAACAGTGGTTGATTTTTATTTATTGTGTGCTCTTAGTGGAATATATATTGAAAGAGAAACTTAATCGTGAAAAGAGAATTACGGACATTATTGAAATTAATTTGCAAAGAAATTATGTACTGCATGAAAAGTTGGAAGAAGAATGAACTATTCGTATTCACAGTGCGCATCCTTTCTCCTACCCTATCCTGGTCTGAGCCACAGATGTCTAAAGGCCATAATTCAATCCAAAGCAATTTATCATAGGTGGATCAAATGTGGTGATGATGACTAGCTGAGTTTTCTTCTTTGGTCTGCTGTCAAACACAATGGCGTATAAATAGTACTAGGATACAAATTTATAAATTGCACTGGTATTATGTACATCGATTCACACTTTTCATAGTTACTAATAAGATTGTTCTTGAAGGAATTCCATCCAGATTGCTTGTTTAATCCAACAAGCTGCATGAAATTAAAGGGTTAATTATTTATATAGAGAGTTGCTTCTTCAGAGTACCGACAGTTTTTGAGTATATTGAAATCATCAATCACGTTATTAAGGCTACATCCACCACTTTTCTTTGGGTACTAACACAAACGGATTCCTTTAAGATTGAAAGAACCACTCTGAATTCCTGGAACCTTTACCTGAGTGTTAATACTGGTACTAACATGTAACACATTGGATCCCTTCCATAGCATGGAACGTATTTAAATTATGCAGCGGGCGGATATTTCCATCTGTGCTGTCAAGTGCATGCTGATGAAACATTTCACTATTAATTTTTGATAGTTCTGCGTTGATGAGAGAGGTCATGAAAACGTAAGTTTCAAGGTACGATGCGCTGACCCCAATGGATGGTAATAGATTAAATATATATTTTGATCCA
This sequence comes from Lepisma saccharinum, assembly GCA_022664845.1. Classification (NCBI taxonomy): domain Eukaryota; kingdom Metazoa; phylum Arthropoda; class Insecta; order Zygentoma; family Lepismatidae; genus Lepisma; species Lepisma saccharinum. The sequence goes on from JAGDQP010044748.1 coordinate 8,050, forward strand.
TATAATCGGTGAAGGGTGAATACTGGACTTGTTTGCATGGGTGACAGGAATAATCTTTGTCTTTCAGTTGATATTATAGCATGGTTTATCACAATGCACTTCCTGTTAATTTTCTGTGATTCAGAAGCATTCTTCTTTCTCGTTACCTTCTCCATAAAGATCTAAAATGAGGTTTTACCTGTCAGACTTGCTCTCAATGAAATCTGGGTACATACTTCAGTCATAAAGCCATCCTCTGTATATCTTCTTGTATGATGTCGGCTGGATCTAATACTATCCTTAACCGTTCAGTAGCAGGGTCAGTTTCCCTGTCGTTATATCACTGATACATAATTTTATGAGCCGTGTCTGATAAGGAAAATACCTTTTTCCTTCCAGAAATATTTGAAATAATTATCCGATTCTGAAAATGTTATTAAAGATGTTTGTCTGTATATGACAGCCATCCCCTTGACCAGATACACGTTTCATATCTTTTAATTCATTCAGAGTGTACTGGCATTCGTCACTGTTTTGTATGCACTCACATAACATAGAAAATTAATTCTCCAGTTTCTATTTTGGTCGAGTCACGAGTTCCCCAATTGGTTTAGTTCTTAAAAAGTTTTTGGAACACTTTCCGTGCACTGCACTTGTGGTACCACAAGATTACTCACAATAAGTCTGGCCCTTACCCTTTCTCCCCACTTATCATTTCGAAGTCACATTTCTTGATAAGATTTTTCCTCATTTCTAAAGTCACAATCTTATGAAAACACTTCCTGTGTTCTGATGTAGTTTTAATGCGGAATTCTTTTCCACAAATGAAGCAATTTCTTTTTAAGCCAAAAGTTGCTTCTGAGGTTGTTAAACAAGTTGATGATGTTGAAAGGTAAGATAGGTTATCGGTCTGGATTGATTTATAATCAGCTTTGATGCTAGTATGGCTTGTATAGTTCTGCATGCAAGCGCTATGAACCCGAATAGTACCTTCTCCGTTCAACTTTTCATGCAGTGCATTTTTTCATTTCACATTAACTTCAACAATATCCGTAATTCTCTTTTCACGATTACAATTTCTCTTTCAAAATCTTTCCCACTAAGAGAACAATAAATTAAAATAAACCATTCTTATTTTATTGCATTTCTAATAAGTAATTTGTTAAGGTTCATTCCTTAATTCCGCTACGTAAATTTTCACAAGATGCTGACAAAGTTTCTTTAAAATGATAACCGATTACTACGCTCTGACAAAAAGTAATACATATAACCTATAACATTTAATTGAAAATACCACATCTTCAAAGGTAAGTTTTACTAAAAACTAAAATTACCAACTAAAATGTAATTTCCTAATGATAGAAATATGACTAACCTTATCGTAATAATTTCTATGAGGTTTTATTTTCTCTTGCTGGGTACAGAAATAGCTTACAATTGAAGTACCTACTTTCTTTTTCTTTTTTCCCTACCCACATAGCAATTTTGACGTGACTCAACCTTGTTGCAAGCTGGCATGCTATCTGGGTACGTGATATATCACATGAAGAGAGCGTGAAAATACACTACCAATTCATCATCTATTTTACTTGCTACTACAGCAAAGACAACTTGTCATAATCATTGACAGATCACAACTGCCTAATGTGGATAGGGCACATATAGAAGGTAAAGCATTGTTCGCGCGCTGTTGCGTGTCATTGCTACCTCAGTGGCTAACACAGTAATATTTCAACCATATCGCATCATTTTAAAGCTTAGGAAACAAGCGACAACTTTTATTTCGAACAGGTTTTTGATATTGTGAGTTTAAAACAAGTTACACCGTAGAAAGTGTAAATATTGAAAGCAAAATATTGTTGTTTTGCGCTTTAGATCTAAATTACGGCAAAACTACCAGCAATAGCGCAAAACTCATGATAAACATGTTTGAGCATGTCATCTAAGAATTATAACACAAAATTATAATGCTATGTCTATCGGTTACGGAGATATAATACAATTTATGAAAGTTTGTAAATTTGAATTTTGAATTTTAATTTTATTTATGGCCTTTAGGCATCTAAGACTCAGGCCGGGATAGGGAAAGGATTTGGGAAGGTGTCGGCTAGGGCCTATGTTGAAGGTGTCATCCAGGCATTTGCCTGGTGCGAAAGGAAAAACCCTGGAAAAATCTCGGTCAGGATGGTCTGCCGCTGGGATCGAACACACGACCTCCCGAATGCTATGCCAACGTTCTACCACTGAGCTACGGCGGCTCGCTCTCTGTAAATTTGAAGTTTCGGCGGGATTAGGGGGAGGGGCGGTAGTTTTGGGAAAATGCACCTCTAGTAGTGATGTATAAACTGGCCAAAATTGAGCTTTCCCCTAATTATTCCCGACATCGAACCTTTATTTCCTGGGCTACCAGCCTACGTGATACGATCGTACAAATACTGGAGGGCGGGGAGCGCGAGTTCGACCCACTGATCTAGGTTTTGTAGGGTTACCAATCTTAGCAGGCGATGGTTAGAACGGTACCTTCAATAGAGGCGATGACCAATACATTCCCCCATTCGTATACCCACAAGAGTACTCCCTGAGAGACATCATCACTTCCAGCTTCTGAAGAGCTTAGGCCATACCTGGTTAATCAAGCACTTGAGTCCATAATTGAAACTTTATTGCAGATTCAACCTATTGTTTGGTGGAATAAACCCGCTTCTTCGGAAGGCTGAAATAAATTACCGGGAAATTCGGGTCAAGTTTTGGACCGGGTCTATGCTTAGGACCTGGCATGCAGGGGTTTTACCTCCAAAGCACCAAAAATTCAATGGCGAGAAGTTCCTAAACAATAGTAATAACATGGAAATAGCCTCACATCCCCGGGAAGAACAAAAGTTCCTCGATGGGTGTGCAAAGAGCTCCCGCCTGAGGTAGTTGAGTGGTCTGACTGTGAGGTGTTAGTTATTATTCAATCAACTGGTTGCCTGCTCACGAATAGCTCAACCAAACCATTAAACTAGCACTGTATTTCGTAAGCGTGAGTATCTAACGTGATGAAAAGTCACCAGAACAAGATGACAGGATTTCGTAGATAAGATAAAATTAATTGTATGGGCGGTAACAAAGGATTTCGTAAATCGTTTCGCAGAACCAAAGTTAATTTAAGTAGGACGTATTTGTAATTTTGAATTAGTCGAAATTCGTACTAAAGATGAGCGATTGATTTCGATTTTGTTGTTTGTGTCCATGACATGTTACGTAACTTTACGTATTGTAAATAATAATTAAATTCCACAAATTTTCCAAAGGCAAACTATTTCCCGAGATGATTTTCGTCAGTGTCATCTTTAAAATATATTTTGCTGCGTGTGCGTGTTGAAAACTTTACTCATTTACGTTTTAGGCACAGCAAAAATTCAGTGCAAATTGTGTAATAAGCACACAAAGACCTGAATTACTTCTTGGGCGTCTCTTTTTAATTATATACTATTATTTATTTGTCTGGGGAAATTCATTGCATGTTTCCGAAGCTTGCGCAAGTGTACTTTTTGTCTCCCAAGGACATAAGCAAACTTGATGCGTTAAGTTGTGAAGCCATACTAGTAAGGCTCTATTATCAGAGCTGTTAGGCATCCAAATTTTTGTTTACATGTTGTTCAATGCATTGTTATTAACCATTACTCTCTCGAAGTTCATGTGTGTAATTCTAATTCATGACTGATACACACACTGACAGATTTTGAACTTGTTTATCTTAGTTGCCGTGAAGTGGAAGAGACTAAGAAAACGTATCCAATAAGCGAATCGGACTACATTTCTCTTCCTACAGGGCGTTGCAAAATAACACCAACAAAACCACGTGATTCCTGTCATGAAAATAAGAAGAAGAAAAAGTATGGACCATCGAGATTCGAGAGTGCACAAATCCTTCCTTTCGCCGCTGTTGGCTGCGGAAAGTGTGGCAAAATGAACTTTAGAGGTTGATATTTCCAATACCATTAATAGTAGAAGTGAGGCGGCATGGTACCCTGAAAGACTTCAAACCTGCTCTGTTCAAAAATGCATATTCCAAAATTGTGCAATGAACGCGCAAGGGGTTCCCCAAAGGAAATGGACGTCTCCCTGACATTCTCTGGAGTAAATATTGGTCGAAATAAGCACGAATAAGATTACTTTCTGCGTTAGTACAGATCATAAACCTATCACCGCCATGTAAGCGGTCAGTGAAAGCCTCTTTTGCAGATAAAAAATACACCAAACGTTCGTTAAAATGTTTGTAGTTTACTCCTGTTTGTTATGCAACCACGTGTTTGTAATAAAATATGTTCTGCAAAGGAAATTTGTTTCAGTGATCGACTTACCGCAAACCAATTATCGTTACTTGCTGGAATGTAGTGCCATTCACACTTATTTTGACCCATACTTCCTCCAGAAAGTGGAGGAGGAATCCCCTATTTTCTTTGGGGAATCCCTTGCGCCTTCATTGCAAAGTTTTGAAATATGTATTTTTGGAAAGAGCAGCTTTTAAGTCTTAGAGGGTACCATGGTACCTCAGTTGTACTGGTAATAATATTGGAAGACTTCTAAAGTCAAGCTTTCGGCAGCTTGTAACTCTGAAAACGAAGCATTTATGCATGCACCATGGTCTATTGGTTTTTTATCTCCTTATTTTCATGTCAGGAGTGTCGTGAGGTACTTAATTGTCGTGTCGGTGTTATTTTGCAACATCATGTATAGTGTTAATATATTACACTTATTTTGCACTTTTTGCATACGTCCTTCCTGGAAACCTATTTAATTTTGAGCGTAAGAAAAGTAATTAATGTGTACAAGAAATGTTGGGATTGTATCGTTCTTTTGTAGGTGAATTTTGGACGTTTCTTATGAATTTAGTATTTTTTTAAAAGATTACTTTTTAATCACTTATTGTACGCATTCTGTATCCAATATGCCCTTATAAACTCCGAATGACTAATTTTTGTATGAAACTTATCCGATAAAAGTGACGAAATGAATCTATTCTTAGTTGATTAAAGCAGTGTTTTATCTTTGCTCCCGCCAACCGCAATGGAATATAATCGTTTTCCCCCCATCTGAGCTGCATGAGCTGCCATCTTAGCCGTTGTGATTTCATTATTCTTACAATGTAGGTGAATCATACAGTCTGTGGAGTTCTTCATTATGCAGTTTCCTCCATTTTCCTGTCAACTCGTCCCGTTTCGGCCCGTATCCTTTCTCAAAACCTTATTTTGAAACACCCGTAAATTATATTCAACTGCCTGTTGAGTAATTTTGTTATACAGTAATTGTGAATAGTAGGGCCTAAGGGTTTTGTACATTTTTAAATAGTTTTATGTAGTCCCGCAATGTTTGGTAATGTTTTACTGACATCTTGAAAAGTTGCTCAGTAGATGGCGGTACCTTAGCTATACATTTTTCAAGGTTATCGTCAAGAATAGTGATGGTTATTGAGGAAGATGAATTTGTAGTTATCGGTTATTGTTAATTATTTATGGATACTGTATTATTCCCAAATGTAATTGAAGATCTTTTAATTTATGATGTATTTGTTATAAAGTTTAAACTACCAAAGAATATCATGTAATAAGTGTATTCTAATGGTGGAGCGAGATTTCACCAAGGAGATTTTGATTTTCCATTAAAGTTACGTTATATTGAATTACCTTTCTTTTCTTTATATGCAACTTCGACAAGGATCCTTTGAAGTACAACGCTTTAGGTTTGGATAAGTCAAGCTTCGCACCGTTGTAGACAGCGGATAAGACATGATCACAAGGGACATATTGCCTAATTGTTCTATGCATCTTCTCTGCTGTTGATATTACGAATAATACTACTACGACTACACATAAGAACCGCTTCATGCCAGGGTCGTACTAGCGACTGAATAACCATTCTGTATATGTTTAATTCAGCTTTCTTGATATTAATCGCGATGTTAGGAGTTTCTGGGCTGAATAGAAACATGCGTTGCCCGATACTAAGCTACTTTTTATTTCTTTTGTGACCTCATTTTTGTTTCTTACGTATGATTCCAAGTATTTAAATTTGTTGACTTTCTCTATGACCTCATCCCTAATTCTTATGTTTTTATTTCTTTCTTTCCCTCTGTTTCGGCTTGTTATCATGTATTTTGTTTTATCTATGTTTGCCTGTAGACCTATCTCATCGCACTCTTCTACTAAGGCATAGGTGTTGCTTTGTAGTGCATCTATATCGTCCCCCTCTTAAATCTACATCATCCGCGTACACAAACAGTTGATTCAAACCATTCAATGATAGCCTCTTTTGTCCCCTTTAATTTTTAAAATCGCATATTCTAACGCAAAGATACGGTAGTGGTGATAAGGCATCGCCTTGTTTCAATCCGTTGCGAATCTTGAAACTATCCGACATATTATTATATTACCTATCCGTACTCTGCTTGTGGGGTCGCTGAGACACATCTTCACTAGTTCAACCAGTTTTTCGGAACTCCAAATCGTATCAGGACACTGTATAACTTTTCCCTTTTGATGGAATCATTTGCTTTCTTAAAATCTATGTACAGCTGGTGAAATCATATGGTTTCTTTACCGTCCCATATATATATATACAGATGCTTATCAGAATAATGGAAACACCTGTAGTTGGCAACACGTCAGATGTATGGGTTGGCAGTGGTGTCGTGGCGACCGCAGCGCCGGACTGCTGGTGGTGGTGTGTTAGGTCGGTCTCCATACTACGTCAGGCGTCGTGGAACAGGAGTGTGCAGTGGCTGCAGCAGACGGAGGTAGTGTAAAATGGGAGACCTCTCAGAGTTTCAAAGAGGGCAAATTGTTGGTGCGCGGTTATGTGGAGTGAGCGTGACGGCAGTGGCTAGTGTGTTAGGTGTGTCGCCCGGGCCAGTTTTGAAGGTGATGACGGCCTACACAACACACGGGAAAACCACATCGGGGAAGCGGAACAGTGGGCGGAAGAAAAGCATCAGTGACAGGGCACGCCGGGTATTAAAGCGCATTGTCACGCGGAACCGTCGTGCCACTGCGGCGCAAGTGACGGAGGAACTCAATCAGCACCTCCGCCAACCTCTTTCGACAATCACAGTCCGCCGCGAATTACATGACATGAACTTACGGGGTCGTGTTGCACGGGCCAAACCTCTCATCAGGGACCAGAACGCTTTAGCACGCCGCAAATGGTGTCGCGACCATGCAACTTGGACCGTTGACGACTGGAAACGTGTGGTATGGTCGGATGAGTCACCATTCACCCTATTCCAAACCACGGGCCGTGTTTATGTGTGGAGAACGCCCAAAGAAGCGTATGATCTGCAGTGTCTCCGCCCAACTGTGAAACATGGCGGCGGCACCGTGATGCTGTGGGCCGCAATATCATGGTTTTCATTGGGTCCTGTGGTCACACTTCGCGGACGCATCACTGCCAACGATTATGTCGCAATTTTAGGAGACCACTTGCATCCTATGGTCCGGATGTTGTTCCCGGACAATGACGCCATATTCCAGGATGATAATGCACCCATTCACACAGCTGGAGTTGTTGCAGCGTGGTTTGAGGAACATCGGGATGAAGTTCAACACCTCCCCTGGCCCGCCCAATCCCCAGATCTCAACATACTTGAACATCTGTGGTCCATCTTGGAAACACGACTCCGGCGACGATTTCCACCTCCATCCTCTGTCACAGAACTGGCCGATGCCCTGCACGAGGAATGGTGTAATATTCCACTTGCTACCATTCACGACTTCTATGCCTCCATCCCACG
>JAGDQP010044750.1:4017-15798 GCA_022664845.1 Lepisma saccharinum
TGTCTACTCACTTGCTAAAGTCCTGGGATAGGTGCTTTTGTAATTACCATGTGGTGTCCCTTCCAGCTTGACGAAAAGCGTCAGCTACACTTTAAATCGAGTCCAGAAGAGGACGGAACATCTTTGGAAGGGTAATAATCCTTACCTTACAAAACTGGATAGTCGGCTACAGCTCCCTGATATTTGTACGGACACGATATTGGGGGCAAATAGACCTCCCTACCGCTATAAATTTTGACGGTCCTCTATAGAGTACAGTTTGCGTGTTCACAAGACTTGTCCGTTGTCCGTTGTATTGATGTGAACAGAGGCAGTCTTGTAATTATTCTGTTCGCATAACCCCTGGAAGCTAAAGATAGCTGCACCGACCCGCTTGAAGTACGTACCTCTGGTACCTCGTGCATTAAATGTGCATATGATTTAGAGTCAGTGTTGTTCATATGTAACGATGGCCAATTTTAGCAAAACTACGCTGGTCACTGGTCACGATTTTTAAGTACCTGTGACCGGCTACTTTGCCTTCCATAAGGTATTCCCGTTACGCGCTTGTCATATTGATCCAGGAGCGTTAAATCTCCACACAACTTCGGAAATGGCATGTCCCATCCATTCGGTACCCATTATCACATCCCGTTCAAACTACGTTATTTCAAGTCTCCTTGTCATGGTCAGACTGACCGTGTTCAACCTAGCTCATTAGATAACACTTGCCGTCCAAGGTAGTCGTATGTTCTAAGGGGTTGCGCCAGCGCCTGGGGCATGAATGTTTGTGGATTTTAATAAGCACTGCACTCATATAATGGAGACGGGTAGAAGTAAAAAGTAATTTAAAAGTGTCCATACAATAGGGTGACCAGATTTTGGTAAGGAAAAAACAGGACACAATCTCATCCATAGATTAGCAATCTGGCCTGTAGATTTTCAAGGTTTTATTTTTCAGTTTAATCAATTATATAGTGTGTGCAACTAGAAAAAAAAACTATTTTCCGAAAATTTTATCGCGAAATTATGTGATCATCTAGAACAGGGGTTTTTAAACTGTGGTATGCGTACCATGTGTGACATGCTGCAAAGTTTATAAAAAAATATTAAACTTAATATATTTAAGACCGTCTGATTACACAAGTCGGCCGAACCCGCAGCTGTTCATTTTTTAAGAGAGTAATGAATGTGGTAAATTCTTAATATTACTTTTCCTTGAAAGTAGAACTTACCGGTACTTATTTAACCTAAATAAATTAAGTTTCTTTGTTGATATTTGTTGATCCTCATGTGGCCGAGGAAAATAAGAGAACCCCATTCAAAATTTTAGGTACTGATGGTCTATCCTGGGGCCTCCTGATTGCAAAATGTTCTACCTCATCAGTATAATTATTACTTGCAATTAAAACTCCGTAATAGGTGGTATGGCGAAAGTATGAATTTCTGTTTAGTGGTACGCCAGTCTAAAAGTTTGAAAATCCCTGATCTAGAACATCACTGAGAAGAGTTGAGGTGTAGGGATAGCCATAGCAGTGTAGCAACTTCAGTAAGTTTTTCTATATCTATTTCCAGAGGTGTTTTTCAGCCGGGTCCAGGATGCAGAACTGGTGATGTGGGTAGGGAAAGTTCCCAATGGGGGAAGGAACTTAAAGAAACATCTTCAAAATTAATTAAATTCCAGGAATTTTCCCATTTTTTAAATTTTTACCACCCCAAAACTAGGTGTTTATCGTAATCTTCATGATTGTACTACTAATTAAACTTATATCTACTTTAAGTGCTACGTAACAAAAAAACGACACATTTACTATTAAAATTATTGAAATTCAATGATCCTATTGCAAGGATTGTAATGTTGTACATGAAAGTTTATTTTTGAGAGCGATAGTGTGTTACCGTTCAGAGAGACTCAGCAACACTCAGAGATTCACCAACTCTTCCTGCATAGACTCAAATACCCTTTGGTAGTTGGTGATACTATATACTCTGTACTTTGAAATAAAGCTAGGTGGTGTACTTTCCTCTGGCATTTTGTTGTTATTGATTTGAATGCTCATGGAACAGGAATAAAATAAGGAGAAAGAAAAGTCCTGTTTGTCTCTTCTACTAACAGAGAAACATTGACACTGCTGTAACTACTGTATTGTAAGACAAGATTGATGAAATGTTCGAAATTTCGAAAATTGTGGAATTTAAATTTGTGAATGACTCATGAGACCAGTTTATTTACGGACAAGAGAAAGTATTAAAATCTTGATTTCTGTTTATACGCATTTTTTATTTGATTACGTCTACTAAGGATTGGTTAATCTTTGAAAGTGCGCATATTGAGTTTTGAATTTTGTACTATTCTAACTGCAGAAGCCCTTTATTTTACTACACATCTCTTTTGTAGTGGTTCAAAAGTGTTCGAAAATTATAATTTACATTAATTTACTAAAAAGTACAGTTTGAATTATCCTGATTTTACATAATTATCACTAACAGACTGAGCTCCGTTTTTATGTTATGATTCTGAAAATTTAGTAACCCTGACCCAACCTCATATACAAATCTGCGTGGGTTGGGGGAGAATCAAGTGTTTAGCAAAGTGTCTTGAAATGATATGTTTAGCTCAACTTTAACGCCAAAGAGAAAACAACGTTGGCTTTTAATGAATAAGAACTGAAAATAAGTACATCTTAAGTTTGGAATTTAAATTTCTGTTTCAAAAAGCTATTACTGGTGAAATTGGATGGTAACAAAATGGTTTGTATATATATTTTACTGATGAAGCAAATAAGTATCGTATCATATATTAACCATGAAGGAAGAAAAGCAAGATATTTACACGGAGAATATAAACACAGATTTCCCCCCCTGGAATTTCCCCCTAAAAATAAACAACCGTTTCTTTTATATCTCTATGCAGAACTGAAAGGGGAAATGTGTGTTTTATTGAAGGAGATTCTTGAGACAATAGCAAGTGTAACAATATGTGATCTTAATGCATTCATGGTATTTTTTACATGGAGCTTAAAGTCCGTCAATTGACAGCTACCGTTTACGAACAGGAAAGGAACGGGTGAGGATATAACGAAGCGCCCCTCCTTTATTATTTGAGATATTATCAGGTATTCGTCTCGCAAATATTGAGAAAAAACGTGAAAAACCTTAGTCAGGATTGCCTGCCAATGGATCTTGCAGCCTGCCTGCCCAGGACCTTCCGAATGCTCAACCGACTGATATTATGATACACATATGACTTGAGGTTTTGCTGATTAGTGATTGCATTCTTAATTTAAAATACAAGAGCAGAGCTCAAATCCACGCCTCCTCTCAATCAGCCCTCTGTGGTCAAGCACAGAGGGCTGATTGAGACTATTCTAGCATTGTTTTCAGAAACTTGGATAAACTTCGTATTGTTCTGCCTAGGGTATGTTTCTCTTCCCTAGTTTGGCCCATCATGATTCGGTTAATTTCAGTGATGTTGAAGCCCATTTCAACAAAGCTGTGTGTCCCGTCCTTAGGAATTTTACAGTAAAATCAAATTTTATTATACTTTCCGAAAACATTTTTGTTATTGGCAGGTAAGGAGACCGTTCACGATAGGTCTCTCGCCATGCTTTTGCAAACTGTGTCCGGTGCGATAGACAAGGAATATAAAGCCAAAACCAAACACTAATAAAGAAACAGGCAGACTGACAGATGACAAAAGAAATAAAAACAGAATACCTTAACGCTGACGAAGTTTTGGGCTAGGAGGAGTTTTCGCCGGCGAAGTTTTAGTCTCGAGAAGTTTCATCTGCGAAGTTATGTCCCAACTATCTATCTGAACATAGTCTCACAGCAACCTATGATGGTGATTTTTACAGACAGACGAACGAAGTGGTAACTGGTTCACCACAATCGTTTGTAAGAGAATGTTTATGGGATATTTTTAACAAAAGTGTTGGTACAAAAATGTTGATGGTACGTCCGCCATATGACAACACAGTGCGGAGAAGTTTTAACATCATCTCAATAAGATCAATCTGAATATAAAGTTTACAATAGAGACTGAAAAAGATGGTGAACTATCATTCTTAAATATTCTAAATTACAAGACCACCACTGGGAGACAGGCATAAGGTTTATAGAAAGCCAACGCACCCAGACCTTTACTTAAAAACAAAATTCCATCACCACACTGCACAGAAAAGAAATCAGCCTCATTCATCGAGCGTACAGGATCCCTGACAAGGAACATCAAAAAACAAGAAATGTTACATGTTACAAACGCCTTACTTGATCATGAATGCAATATACAGCGAATTGAGAAAACAATAAAAAAGATTGTTCAGAACAGAAAACAATACATAGAGACAAAGCGAAGAATAGCGATCAGGAAAGAAAAGGAACCGCCGTCTTACCATATGTGAGAAGTATTAGTAACCGAAAAGGGAGAGCACCTAAAAAGTATGGGATTAAAACTATATGTAAGCTACCGGCGTAAACCAAAGACAAACTGTCAAAAATGAACTCCTGTATACGGTTCCGGGAGTGTACAAAATAAATTGTAATTGTGGGAAATCGTGTATTGGTCGGGACAGTAAGAACTACTTAAACCGGAAATAAAGAGCCTCAGCTACATTGTAACAAGAGTAATTTCGAGAAATAAGCTGTAACAGGACATTGGTATGTATGTGGAGAATGCATTTATTTTGAGGACATAGAGGTGTTATACTGACAAAAGCAGTGATTTTTAAAAGAAATTAGAAAAGAATTCACTGAAATAGCAGTGCGTGATCAGAACTTCAACAAAGATGAATTATAGGTTTAAATTAAATCAAATCTTGACATCAGTAACTGCAATTTTCAAAACCTAATCATGGCGTGTCTGAGGGTGTCCGCGTATATGTTGATGATACAATTGTAAGATTTAATTTTTAAAACAATAAAAGACACATGACGTAAAACCGAATAAAATACGGCAGGCTATTATGGAGAATCGTCATGAATAATTAAAGTGTCATTTACCATGTCACATTGTTGGTACTATCTTAATTTATATAAAATATCGTGAATAGGAAATACTCAGTATTGTTAAAATTGACAAGCACCGTAGAAAATGGAGCTCGTTAATATTAAAATAATGAAAGTCTTTTCACGAAAGTATCAATGAAGGTGAGATTAGTCCTTAGGAAGAGGGCGCAAAATTAATATTCCCTTTTAGTAGTAATAAAAAAACCTTCGACCGGCCCTGTCAGCAGTATCAGAAAAATGAAAGAAGGGTAAGTATATCAGAAGGTGAAATCAGGACAACGCGCAGGACATTTTGAAACAACAGGACAATTCTTAATAATAAGCACCCTTTCGAATCACGCAGGACAACCCTTTAAAAAACAGTACTGTCCTGCGAAAATCAGTACGCCTGGTCACCCTACCATACAACATAAAGTTTACCAACGTTTTACGAGATAATACTTGAGCTCGACCATAGCAGTAACATAAGAATGTACTGCCATCTTATTTTACATTTCAGTGTAACTAAGTCCTCCTGTCTGTAGCAAATGTCAAATGTAAAGTTTCAAGTTCTAATCGAAGTACCAAATTCATTTTGATGATTAGTTTGTCAGTCGCTCAATAAATCAAATTATTTCCCAATGTCAAAGGCGAATGTTGAACATCTCACAAGCCCGTAATAGTAAAAGCTTGGGACTTAGATGATTTACAAAGTTAGTATACCATAGAGAAACTAACTTTTTAGCTTCCCCGCATGATTTCAGACATGTTAGAGGGTTAGAAAATGGGTAACTGGTTGCTGGTAAATAGGTGCTATGTTCGAATAGTTGAAAAACTTGATCAACTATTAGTTTACGAAGTTAAATGCCCGAATAACGCCTACTTTCATTTTAAAGAAGGAGGACGCAACATTGTGATAAACTTTGGCGTAGTGCCCTATTTCCTGCGTTTGGTGGCAAAACATTAATTTGTTTTAAAAGACAAATTGCACATCAGCTTGATTCTCTGTTAGGTTTTCGGATTTGAAGGCCACTTTGTAAGGAATAACGTTAGTATAGAATACATACGTATTTTTAAAACCCGCAAGTACGGTACTAATTTACTCTACAGAAAGTTAACTAGTTTAGGTCGTACTCTCAAATTGAAAACAGTGATATTCCAGGAGATTTTTCTTAACGCGTAACATTATTTATGTTTGATTGGTGCGGAAATTCTGTAGCTATTCTTACCATTCCATTAAAGCACTTACCACGAATCAAGGAAACCACCAATTCCAGAACACAATCAATAATATAGTCTTCACCATTCTGTATGGCTGTCTCCCATCGTTCAGGGAACTTCTCAATCCCTTAATGGTAAAAATCTAGAGGTTTCTGGACGAAGAAATCATCAATCCAAAAGTTCAGTGCCGCGTTATCGGAGAAGGATCTGCCACGTAATGCGTTTGACACTGCAAGGAACAGATGATTTTCGGAAGGCGCAAGGTCTAGGGAGTATGTCAGGTGTGGTAAGATCTCCATTTCCAGCTTGTGAAGGACTGTTTTCGTTATGGTTGCGGTATGAGGTCTGGTGTTGTCCTTGTAGTTTTCCGCAATAGCCACCTGAAGTAAACACAGTTGTTTGCAATACAGTGCAGCATTTATAGTCACATTCCTGGGGAGCAACTCAAAGTGAATGTTTCCTTTTTTGGTCCCAGTAAATTTATAATAATGTCTTCCGTGGATGCAGTTACTTTCCATATGGGGTTTTCCCTTTCTGTTTGGGTTGAACCATTATTTTTTGTTTATGACGATGTCACCCGTATCAGTTCTGAACGAAACGGCGGTCTAAGGAGTTAGGCCAACGACTCGAAGGTCCCGGGTTCGAATCCAGGCAGGCGCATGGATGTTTGTAGATTTTAACTTGATCTAAAGGGTCTAATCGTGAAGGGCCGAAGTAAAAACTTACTAGAATAGCTCATGTAAAATAAAGTTTACCAAAGGTTTAAAAAATTGTTGATTTTGGAGGCAAAAAGAACTATGACGAGCTAGTAAAGAGACAGAGATGGGTGACTATACGTTGGCCTTTGTTATTGAAGCTGACATGTGGCAAACCCACGGACCAAGTTCGTGCACCTTCTCCATGGGGTGCAGCTGTCCGCCGACGGTTATATAGTTATAGTCGATTTTTGTGCCTTATTCCTGTCTTTTGGTGTACATCCGCATGAATTAACTTGCTTAAACGATCCTCATCGAAGTACGATTTCCTTCCAAACCGTGGGACGTCGTTCATGTCGAGCTGTTGCTTGTTGAAACGCGTACACCATTTTTGGGCAGTCTGCTTACAAATTTCGTTGTCACTATACACTGCACAAATGTTTCGGCGGCCTCCAAGGCTTCCACACCTCCATTAAACTGAAAGAACGTAATGTGCCAAAAATGTTCGTTCTTCTCGATTTAACACTCTCACCTGTAAGATCAAAAAATGCATTAATGTCGATTGTTCAACGTAGCATGGATTAACCAAAGACAATGTTATGCAGTGCGCACAGAATAATAACAGCAAAAACTAGTTCACAGAGTATATTACATTTTTTTTTGACAGAATTTATGAACCAAGTCAAACATTTCATCTTTCTGTTTGAGTTAACTGCAGCGTATGGTTCTGTAGTACGTTCATGACAATGGAGTAGATTATTACCTTTCTTGCCACGTTTATTGTAAGCAAAGATTAAAAACGTAATTTCTCACAATGTATTCACTGAAATTCCAACTAATAATACTTTCTTCAAGATAATCAAAAGGGCTTTCAAATAATGTGTGACGTGATCCATATAGCTATTTAAAGGAAACAAACGTTCTGGCACTAGCTGGCAGAGAACGGACCACCACCCTTTTATCACAACAATGCTTCCATATTTTATTATGGGTGGTGGAGGCTATTCATAACATTTAATAGAGTAAATATAACATAACTTGTGAACTATCAGTTCATAATGTAAACGCGACTTCTCGCAAAGTATTTACTATAGTTCTTAAATAATAACGTTTTTGAACGTAAATTTCAAAAAACCTTCGAAACATGTGTCACGTGAGAATCTTTTCCATTTAAGGAAATTAAATGTTTAGCCAGTAGACGCAGAGAATGGAGACGAAAATAATTACATTTATGATTATTATAATTGCAATGTGCAGTACAAATTAACGTATTTCACTGGTCATAAGGAGTGGAGAATTTCCTTTCGAGTGTCCTATATAATACAAAAATCTAAACATGGCAAATTCTAGTCATATAGTTCCCAACTTGCTTACTTACTCTATGGCTTACGGAACTCACAAGTTCATCGCCACAGTAACAAACATTCTCCATAGGATTCAATCTTGAGCAAGATCGACAGTTTTCATCCCAACACCTACTTCACAAAGACCCCTTCTAATATTATCTTCCCAACGTCGTCTCGGTGTTCCTAACGGTATATTTCCCTCCGGTTTACCAACCACGATAGAATATAATCTTAGTTTCTCTCCCATCCAAGCTGCATGGCCTGCCCACCTTAGTCATCGCGATTTCATTATTCTTTCCAACACATTAACAAAATAACTTGAAATTTAGATTGTCTGTTAATCTAGTAAATCTCTCGCAGGTCTAAAATTCTGAGTCTTAAATTCTGTATTTGAAACTAAGGAAGGGTCACGGTTCTCAAACACACTAATCCTATTCACACCTAATACATCGCAAGCAACATAACGAGATATGAAGATTACTAAAATTTAAGGTGCCATGGTCCAAGGGGAGGGGAGCTAGGGGCTTCGGAACTTTGAATGTCACAAAAATGTATATAAAGGTAGTAGTGAGTTTTTAATGGAATATCTTGAAAACGGGAAAAGTAATCAAAATAAAACTTCCACAACATATAACTGACCACAAGTAGTAACAAAAACCATAAGCAGTGTTGCCAACGCAGAACAAAGTTATATTTTTTAAAATAGCATTATATACCATTTAATGCACAGTGGAAAAGTACTGTCAATAGAAAAGAAAATAGTACAAGTTGGTTGCACAGTGTTGCAAACTATGGAAGATATATGATCTGAAAGTTGTCGGATTAGAAAAAATATGTGGAGACACAGGCCAATATGCTGGTATCTGGAATAACAGTAAAAACGCTAATCAGCACGTATACTACCGAGGGTTGGGGAATAGTGAAAGCATTGTCACCACTGAATGGAACCACGTGTCAAGTAAGAAATATTTCAAAGGTACTAGTAACAAACCAAAGAACATTGTGAACGCTGGTACCATAGTGTTGCAATCTTCGTGTTAGTGTGATATATCTTCCATAGTTTGCATCAATGTGCAACCAACTTGTACTATTTTCATTTCTATTGCCAGTGGTATATAATGTTATTTAAAAAATGTAACTTTGTCTGCGTTGGCAACACTGCTTCCTAGATGGCAACACTGTTTATGGTCTTTGTTACTACTTGTGGTCAGTTATATGTTGTGCAAGTTTTATTTTGATTACTTTTCCCGTTTTCAAAACCTCACTACTGCACTGTAAAAAAAAACACACTTTTTTAACACTTTTTTGAACACCTTTGAGCACTTTCTGGAAACGACTTTAGCTCACTTTCGAACACTTTTATAGTGTCCAAAAGTGAAATAAAGTGCTATGAAAGCGTCTCAAAGGTGTTCAAAAGTACTTTAAAAGTGTACAAAAGTGTTCCCTTAATAGTGCTACAAAAGTGCTTAAAAGTGAAAAAGAAGCGCCCTCAATTTTAATGTGTTCCAAAAGTGTGTTTTGGAAACTACTTTTGACTACTTTCAGGACACTTTATTCGCTTTCAAGCACTTTTGGAACAATTAAATGCACTTTCTAGACACTTTCATACACAATATTTTTGTGTTCGCGGCTGCGCGTTTTTCGTCAATTTAGACCCCCTTCCCCGCAGTAACGAACATTAAGTAGATACCCTATCCCTATAATGCTTAGACGCCCAGCATAAATAAGTAAAGCTTAAATTCCCGACCCCGAACGCTGACGTAATATTTGAACGACTCCTGAAATTAAAAAATGTACATATTTAAAACACATATTGGTAACTGTGGAGCGTAGTATTAGAATTCGTTATTTATTTTTTACTGTAAATAACGAATTTTGATACTACGCAGTACAGTTAAATATATATTTGAAGCATGTACATATTTTAATGTCAGGAATCGTTCAAATACTTCGTCAGCATTCGGGGGAGAGAGAGGTCATGCTTTGTTTATTTTTGTTGGGAGTCTACGTATTAGGGATAGAGCATCTACTTAATGTTGCTTACTATAAGGAGGGAAGGGGTATAATTTGACCAAAAACGCTCTGACGTAAAATCTGAATGACATGTAATACATTTAGCTGTGACGCGTAGTATCTATATTCGTTATATCTAATTTTTTCCTAAATACTTTGAAAAAAAATAGTCATTTTTACCTATGGCTTCAAAGGCTGCAAATTAAAACCTAATTTATCCCTGTAAAATCACCTGTTTTTGGTAAGTTTTATAAAAGTGGATATAACGGATTTTGATACAACGCGCCTCAACTATAACTTCAACCTTCAATGTTATACAGATAGTAAATATATGCTTTCGGTATGGTTGATATATATTAAAAATATTTTTAAAAATCACCACAAACCATATCATGCTGGGTACCACAAAAAGTATTCCGATTGATTTCTTTCCGTGTTTTCTTGTCCCAGACGAATGTCGGGATGGTATCCTTAATTCAGGCATGTACGTACTAATTTTTAAGTAAAACATGACAACACCTTTAAAAAATTAGCATCTAAATCAATAAAAATAAAAAAATGTAACCCCAAATATAGGAAAAAAACATTACAATTTTATTTATGTTTTAACAGTTAGTAAATTGTACACACGGTTGATTCAGTAAAAAAAATATACTATGTTCTTTCTCTCCAAAAATGAGTTTAGAAAGTCAACAGTCCAACAGAAAAAAAAACAAAAAAAAAGCAGGAAAGATAAATGTTCACATTAAACACTTCAAACACATGTAAATAACTTCTGTGCTTTTTATATAACTTTTAGTGATACAACCTTCGGTAACACAACGAAGGTCAAGGTGCAGCGTCCGTAATTGTCTTCTTCGACACACCCTGGAACAATAATAGATAGTATGTATTTACTATAAAATACAATACATTAATCACATGAATCTAAAAGTGGTATCTTCTCTGAGAAAATTAACAGATTAAAAAGCATGTATAGCAACTAAGCAGCCATGACTTAATAGACAGATTGTTAAGTGTGTTAGCATTTGGAAGGTTTCCAATTCGAAATGGCTGCTGGCTGCGGGCTGCTGGCCATCCTGACCGGGGTTCTTTTAGGGTTTTCCTGGTCACACCTGGCAAATGCTGTGATAACACATTCAACACAGGCCGTGACCCGACGTCTTCCGGCATCCTTTCCCCTTCCCTATTTCGGCCTGAAACTGAGATGCCCGAAGGCCATAATAATAATAGTAAAGAATAATATATAGAGTAGTCGTAGTTCACTTGGTAGAGCGATGGCTTGACAATCGGAATGTCCTGGAAACGATCTTAGCGACATCTCATTCTGACTGAGGTTTTAGCGGGGTTGATTGTCATACCATGTAAATGCCGGGATAGTACCTACTGATTATTCCCTGACCGACATCTTCCAACATCCCCTGCTCCACCATATATTCAATCCTCAGCCTGAGTTGCCTAAAGACATAAATACGTTCAATTATTGAATAATAATAAATATTTTTTAATAACACTAACAATCGGAACTTCATTTGATAGAC
>JAGDQP010044752.1:0-15797 GCA_022664845.1 Lepisma saccharinum
ATATATATATATATATATATATATATATATATTTATTTATTTATTTTGACATGCAGTTCCTGCAAATAGCTATCAATCATCATCATCATACTAACTAACAACCTCACTACCACAATCATTGACTCAGATAACTAAACAATATTAGATGTACTAATAACATTTCATTCCAGGCAACGCGGCACCGAGCGCGTAAGCATGTAAAACGGACCTTACTAATTGTCTCACCTAGTAGTGTAGAACCTCATACCAAGCTGTAGTATTAGAACCTTATACCAATTCATACCTACTAACAGTATCCGACAGCGGGTTTTCTCCACCCTTCCCGTTTTGTGGAGTTTTTTATCTGCTGTACTAACAATCTGGGATTCAGGTGTTAATATTACCGATTAAAGGGGTTTTTACTGGCATCACCAGGTTTTTTTCCCCTCTATCAAAGACAAATCTTTTTCGTGCTTTCCTATTATCTTTTTTCACCTTATTTCTCCAGCTCCGATGTAGTGGCAAATGTCTTGAGTAGATAGAAACCTCTAGTATACCTTATACCTATGCTTTAACGTAGTTCCTACTTAATAGCATGCGGAGGATCACGGTATCATGGTGGTGATCCACACACTGGGGCGTTCCTTGGAGGGGCCCGACTATCTTAGTGTTTCTGTTTTCTGTTCTGTTAGTTATTTGAGTGGTTCACGAATGACATTTCTTTCTGGTGAGAGATGACGAATGTCACTGCCGGAAAGCTTAGGCTAAGGGCTCTACTGTAGTTTTAGGTCCGTTCTTTTGGCGGGATGAGTATGTCAGTTCTGTTTTAACCCTTTTGTTTTATTTACGCTAGGCATGGAAGTCAAGCTGATTTACGATGCGTGTTTTAGACTGCTAGAAGTGCCTAGGATAAACTTTAGTTTATGGACTCCATCTCTGAACACTGCTTTTCAGTGTTATAGCAACTCAATCAAATCTTATTTTCGCTTAGTGGATCTTTACGATGTTTATCGTCTGGCGGGTTGGCATGTGACCTTCCCCCGCATCTTTTCTTTGCCTCCTTAGTTCCTGTTTTTTCGTCGTTTTCGTCATCGTCGTATGTTGGAATGAAGTTGAAATATGAATACCTTTTGTTTTAATTATCGCATGTTAAGTTCTCTTTATACTATCACTTTGATGTCCTATCTCTATTCCGTCCAGCGTTTTCTACTGGTATCCTGAAAGGTACAGTAATTGAAATGTATTCTGCGAGAGTAAGCAGTGGGGCATCCATGGCTGGCGAATCTGTTCTTAGCTTTTGAGTGACCTTGATGCTTCGAGGTATAGCTACTTAAGTTCCAGTCCATGTGTCAGACTGTCTACGAGATACTGAGTTATTTTTATCAATATAGACATGTGCTATCTTTTATGGTTTCTGAGTATTTTTGCGATATCCAAAATCGCATTATGTTTGTTTTGTTTTGCATAATTTGCATTGTTTGTAGCATTGTTTTGTTTTGGCATTGACATCTTATTTGTATTTGTTGGCTGTAACAGAAAATGATTAATATATTACGTACATTTTCTTTTCCTCTCTAATAAATCCCATATTTTGTAAAAACACTACAGTGTCCGAATAATTCTGCTAGTCACTGTATGTAGTCTAATGAATGGTAAATAACGAAACATTCTGCAACAATAACACTGTCAACAGTTGTTATTCATTCTTATTCATTTATTTTCTCTTTTGCTTTCTTTCTTTCTTATTTTTTGCTATTTTGCTCTTCTCTCATATCTTCTCCCTCCCTTTTTTATTTTCTTCTCTTCAGTCGGGAAGAGTAGCTTCCTGTGCTTAGAAAATTAAAATTCACTTCAAAGAAGAGGAAGGGAAAAAATTAAGAAGGAAAAAAGGTAGAAAATGCAAAACATAAAGGAAAACTCTACATAAAATATCTTGCAAAGGTCATTTCCATAATACCTTCTTAATTGCCTAGGTGGTGTTTTAATAATGGCAAGGGGGAAAGAAAAGCTCTAGCGTACAAACACATACATGTACACAAACAAATGACATTAATGATAGTAATATTACACTTTAAGCATGTATCCAACTAGACTTAAAGTGTAAGATTTCTCCGAACTCGCAAGCAGTGTTTCATCCTGTAATTTTTAATGGGGAGAGTGAACGTAAAGTGAAGCTAAGAGTTCTGATAGATAGATAGAGATGATAGATACAAGAATGGAAGATTATAAACACGTGGAAGAGAACCAACGTGTCTAGCTCTATTCTTGGATATTAACTGGCCTAGTTTTCAAACCAGGTTTTAACAGCAGTACCGCAGTACAGTGAGTTAAGTGCATGTGTGTTTAGCACCCTTGGTGGTCGTTAGTTACTTGACCAAGAAGGAACTGTAAGAGCAGCGAGTATATGCGAAGTTCTGTGTCAAATTGCAGCAAAATTTTCACAAAAGCCTTCTACGCATTGAATGAAGCCTATAGGGATGAATATTTAATTCAAACGCAACAGCATAGTACAGAAGTTTCGAACCCCCATAGAGGACGACGCAAGATCCGCAAGGTAGTCCGCATCTACCGATATCAGTCACGTGAAAAGGATCCGTGCAAACCTTCGTCTCACCGTACCTGAAGTTGCTACTGAAATGCACGTAGGTACAGGTTCGTGTGCACAAGATTTTGACCAGAAAACTGCAGTTGCGACGTGTTGCCACTAAATTTATATCACGTCGCTTGATGGAGCGGCCAGACAAAAACGGGACCGTCTCATGACATGTGGAGAGTTGTTACACCGAAATCAAAAAGCTGTCCCAAATTTCCTAAAGTTGGTAAACAGTGGTGATGAAACATGGTTGTACGAGTATGAGTGGAAAGGAAGATCCAATCATCACAGTGACTCTTCAAGACGGCAGCAATGATTAAAAAATCTTTAAAATTTGGTAGCCAATGAGGCCACCTGAAGAATTTTGTGGTGGCCGTTTGTAATCATTGGTGGCCTCATATAATATATTATGTTTTATGAACGTTAAACATAAATTACATACATGTTACATAATAATAAAGGTAATAATAGATAAATATATCCACTGTGCGATACGCACGTGCCATGAACGGCGCGGCGTGACATGAACGAAGTAGAATATTCTCCACATATTCGACCTAAGGTACGATTTAAGGTGGGGTAGTCAATCCCATGCTTGACCACTTTTACCTTCCCAAGGATACTCTGGTACTCAATTATATGATAGGCTGAGTGAACCTCAGAGTGCCAGGCATGGGGACACTGCGAGAAAAGTCTCCAGCGTTCTGGCCGGGATTTGAACCCGGGTCGCTCGATTCGTAGTCAAATGCATCATCATATTGAGCGGCGGCGGCGAACAACCAGTTTCATTGTACATTCATACAGCTGCGTCAATGGTGTTTAAATAAGCTGTAGTACGTACAACGACATACCGAAAATGCGTAGAAAATAATGCACTGCCGGTATCAGCTGTGACTCCAGGTGGCCAAATCTCATGATTGGTAAACATCGCACTCCAATTTTCATACTTTTTAAATCCTGAATATCAGAAAATAGTTCATTGGAGTTTGTGCTACGTGACTCCACAGTGAGTACAGCATTCTACGTAAACGTCATGGAACGATTATGCGAAAAGTGCTGTGTAAGAGAGGTGGGGTAGAGCAAACCATGGATGGTTCATCACGTCCTCTATCCTTGTCCGGAATTTTTGGCAAAGCACCTGACACATGTTGTCCCACAATTAGCCTACTCCCCTGATTTGCACCAGCCGACTTCTTCCTCTTCCCTTAGTTAAAATCAACCCTGAAAGATCGTAGATTCCAGACCCGAGAGTAGATCCGGAATAAATCGCTACGGGACCTCCAGACCATTCCAAAACTGTAGATCTGCAGCCACTTCAGAACCGGGAAAAAACGCAGAGAGCGGTGTGTACATAGTAGGGGAGGGAGACCTTTGAACATACAGTTTTTTTTAAATGTAAATTATATTTATGAGTCAGACAGGCAGTTATGATTAAGCTGTGACATGTCTGAGGAACGGCATGTGGCTGGTTTAGCCCTATCTAGTAACCACAAATGTTAGACCATAGACTTAATATTTGCTACACTCCCGCAGTACTTACTTCCGTGACTGTATGTAATAGCAATAGTAGCAGTAACAGTAAAGCAGTGTTAATAGCAGTTGTACGAGGAGCATTCAAAAAGTAATGTTTCCAAGCGCACTGCTTGGCCAATAGTACTGCAAACATTCTGAACTGTTTATCAGTAATGCATTGATATTTAAGCTATAGAATTTCGCTTGTTTCACCTTCCTAGATCTTCTAGTTCCAGTGTAATAGACCAATCCATGGCATCCAGTGGTGACGTCCGGTTGAAACAGCGGGCTGTCATTGAATTTCTGACTGCGGATGGTTGTGCGCCCAGCAACATTCATCGCTGTATGACTGCAGTTTACGGGGATGCCTGTGTTGACATCAGCACTGTGTGGAGGTGGGCAAGGACTGTGAAAGACCAAAATCCATCCGCATCAAATCTCCATGATCAGCACCGAAGTGGACGGTTCCCAACGGCCTCTAATGACGATCATCAACATCAGGTGGACGAGTTGATTCGGGGCAGTCGCAGGATCAAGCAACACGAGATCGCAACAACGCTCGCCATTTCCATTGGTTCAGTGAACCACATCAGTAAGGACCTTCTGCGTTACAAGAAGATGTGCGCTCGTTGGGTTCCACGGCAACTGACGCCTGACATGAAAGAGTCGAGGAAGAGAATCTGTTAGCAGCTGCTCCTGCGATATGAACAGGAAGGTGACGACTTTCTTCGCAGAATTCTTACTGGCGACCAGTCGTGGATACACCATTACGACCCGGAAACGAGGCGTCAGTCGATTGAGTACCGCCACACGCCCTCTCCGCCGCCAAAAAATTCAAATGTCCCACCTGCTGGCAAAGTGTTGTTGACCCTCTTTTGGGATTGGGATGGGGTCGTGCATACTGAATTTCTGCGTAACAGTCAGACAATAAACTCAGATCGCTACGTTGACACCCTAAAGCGACTGCGGGCAACGCATTCGCAAAGATAAACAGGGAATTCTGCACTACAACATTGCTAGTCCGCACACAAGCCACAAAACTCAGGAAGCACTGTAGCGTCTGAGGTTCACATTAAGGGTCAATGCTACAGTTGTGACGCGAAGGTGGAAGCAGCAATTCGGCAATGGTGTCGCCAGCAGCCAGCACAATTCTTCGCCGACTGCACGAAAAACCTTGTTTCGCGTTGGCGCAAGTGTGTTGACCGTAATGGGAATTATGTTGAAAAATGATGCCACCATTTGTAGCTGACATTGAAAGCTTTCCACTGATACCTGTATCGGTGATATCTGTCAAACACAAATAAAGGTATCACCTTGGAGGCATTACTTTCTGAATCACCCTCGTATTAGTAGTAGAAAATAACTTATACTTTGATGTAGAAGTCCTCGCTTCACAGAACATGAGTACTGTTCGTCAAGAGAGCTGGTGAAACTGCTTACGTTGCATTAGCCTACCTCTACAGATAGCTAGAATAAACAAACAAATAGCCAAACACTGTTGTTCAAATTTCACATCACAAGGTTCAGTCAACGTAGAATTCCATTGAATTGAATTGAATTTCAATTATGGTCTTTAGGCATCTAAGGCTAAGGCCGGGATAGGGGAGGAGAAAGTATCCGGGAAGGTATCGGCCAGGGCCCAAGTTGAAGGTACCATCCCGGCATTTGCCTGGTGTGACTGAGGCAAAACCCTGGAAACCCCTCAGTCAGGATGGTTCGCCACTGGGATTGAACCCACGACCTCCCGAATGCTAAGCCAACGCTCTACCACTGAGCCACGGCTGCTATACATCTTTTGAATTTCCTTCAAGCTTTTGCTGGTAACAATGCAAGTTTTTGAAACTAAATAACAGATCAATTGGAAACATAAAACGTATGACACAAAGCATATCCCGCGATTTGTCACCAGAACTGAAATGGGTTACTGAGTCAATCGGGGTCATCCTGGTGACCGGGTCTATACTTGGAACTCGGCCTGAGCAGTGCTCCCATTTCGGCTCAGTCACACAGAGAGCAAAACAGTATATTCCATTCTTTCCTTGCCTTTGAAAAGTGCTTCTTTCAGGGGTGACCGGATCGGAGACATTACCTTCCAGAGTATGTAATATATAACGCCGAAAATGACCAGTTAATTTACACTGGTCAACAAAATAAAGGATAACACAAACTTGTTTAAACATGAGTGAGAAATATATTTTTGGGGGGGGGGGGGCGGGGGGCTGAGATATAAAATGGCCACCGTTTGTCGCCATCAGTCACCATTTTGCCATAGCCGGTATGGATATTTGTAACTGCAGAAAGAGTCAAAATTCACAGTACAACCTTTTCGTACACGAACCGCTAATAAAATAATGCAACGTAGTATGTAAATGTTGAATAGTAGGAAAGAGCTACATCTTGGAATAGATTATCAACGGAGCCTCCATATTGGATAGAGGTTTTTCCAAATGGCTAGTGGGTCATGTATCAAGCAATACGAGAATGTTCCCAGAAAGCCATTCCACATGTTAGATTTGATCTAAGTGTTACAGTATTGGAGTTAAGGCACTGTTGGATAAATGAACACATAAACTGCAAATTTGCAGTAAGATAGCCCCGACACCGTAAAAAGGTAGATCAAATGTAGTCCCGGGTATGACTTCCCAGGAACATTCCAGTACTGATTAAAATGTCACACACCGAGCCGACCATCCAGACTTGAGTTTTCCCAGGGTTTTTCGTCAGTCATACCATGCAGTCCTTGCAGCTTCAGCATAGACCCTGGCCGACACTTTCCAGAATCCGTTCCCCTCCCCTATCCTGAGCCTTAGATGCCTAAAGGCCAAAAATAAAAAAACTCGATTGACACACGACGCACTTGCCATGGGAAAAAATTGACGTTCATCCAATATGGAGGTTTCAAGATGGCGTCCACCTTGATCATCCCCTTTCCCACTATTCTACACTTGTATATTTCATTTCTCTGACGGCTTGTGAACTTCAAGGTCTATACTACGACAGTATAGTTCTTATTTCCTATTGTCGATGCATGGAATTTGTGACAAAATGGTACGTGATGCGACTTTTTAAATATCATTTTCGACTTCAGCTCACCGAAATACAGTAAGGACACCTGAAATTAAGAAAAAGGTTTTTTAATTGCCAACCAGTGTTATAGTTCCCAGACCGCATCAAGTTTCAGATCGGGTCAACGGGTCTGCTAATATGTCCGGGTCATGTCGGATCAAGGGGTCACTAAAAGTGATCCGGTTTTATCTCTGGTTGCCACGTGTTAGGAGACCGATCGAACACAAGACAAATTCCCCTCCACCGACGTGAAATAAAATTATGGCGGCAAAAAAATTCAACAAGTTCAAATTTGTTTTTCTCCACGTGGAAGCATTTTACAGAATAGCACAGTACATCGTATTGGAAAAAAGGGATAATACGTAGAGTTCTTAATACATGATTGCGGTTGTGCTTCAGCAGAGGAAAATTCTTATTAAAACAAGAACGGATGAGCCTGGATTGTGTTGTCCACAATCCCATGATGAAAGAGCAAACATAATAGTAAAGAACCTATAAATATCTAACTGAATGGAAGTTCACAGGAAATGTATACACATTTATCCTGTAGTACGTTCTGTGAACACAGTGGGAGGAAAAACGTTAAGTACTTTCGTGGAAGAAGAAAAAAAGTTAGTAACCACAAATGCTTCCCTCCTGGAACACTGGAAAAAGCCTGAAACTCTCGTCACCGGCTTCCTAAACTCTTAATTAGTGGTCGACGCAAATTAGTACCGCTTTTAAAAACACCACCTTTGAATGCAAAGCGGAACTCCATCTCTGTGTGAGGAGAGGAATGGTACAGAAAAAGGAGAGACGAAAAACTAGTAGGGGAAGGTAGGGGCATTTGTAACGGTTTCCTACGAACAGCAGAGAAGAGTTGTAATGTAACTTGTTTCCATAACTCACAACGTAAAACAAAGACGCAGCGGTCTCGCGTACTGCAATGCGATGCCCACAGCATCACTTGCGCTACTATCTCCTTCGAACATAATTACATTTCATTAGAGTCGGTTCCTCCCACAGATTACGGTCCCACTGAAACTTTCTCTCTCTCTCTCTCTCTTTCTCTTTTACAAAGTAACAGTTGAACGTTGGGCAAGCCGCCAGGTGCGCAGCCATTAAGATTCTCAACCTTTCTCACTCCTCTTCACAGAAAACTGCAGTGCTTCTACCTCATCGCGAGGGTGGCTTTTTCTCATTAATGATACCTCTTTTAATGTTATTTCTTTGCTTAAATTTCAGAGGAGAAACAAATAAAAAGAGCTTAATATTAGTGTTCTGTACATTCATTTGAATTTCATCGGTATAATTGATCCATGCTGAAACAATATAGAGCCACAGGTAGCTAATTTACAATTCCTATTAATAAGGGAAGACCATGCATACTATATTAAGGTCGTGACTCTAAAGCGTACGAGGGATCTTCGCAAAGTGCTAAACGTCGATTTTTATGAATATTTGGTGGTAGAAACGACACATGAGACAAGCGAAAAAAAAAAATTCTGAGGAAAAATGGATTGATGGGGCAAAATTCCTCCCCCACCTCCCACCCTCTCGTTATGTTTCACCAGAGGTTCAAATTGGCAGAAGAGGAACGATTCGGGTGAAACCTTTCAAAATTACCAAATTCGTATTTTTCCTTTTTCAACAGCTGCCCAACAACGCCTTGACGGACACATATCTTGTCCTCCTCCCACGAACTATTTTTAGCTGGTAAACGATTTTGATGAAACTTCGCAAATACACAGTAGACTTAAAATAAGCAAACCCGAATTGTTCTCTTCTGCGAAACAAGCTGTTTGAGGGGACAGAGGATATGTGAAGAAAAACTGGACTAAGTTGAACAAAGAGGAAAAGCAGACTGTATCACATATAAGATATAGCCCATTTCGAAATCTCTAGCCCTTCTACGATAACTTGGACGACTTAGATAGAATGCTATAGAAATAAAAAAAAAACGATATAGAAATGTAGCCAGAAAAAAAAACGTGCCTATCATAAGAAAGAAGAAGTTATAATTTTCCACGAAATACCAATATGAGTGTCTGGAATTTTGGGAAAAGGTTTTTGTTCTAGGATGAGACTAGGGTAAACTTGTATTCAACTGATGGATATAAGGTCGTGTAGCGTAAGAGGAATGAATCTTTCAGAATGCAGAACAGTGGTTCAAATGTCAAAAAATGGTGGAGGGTCTGTTATGTTTAGGGGATGTGTAGTCAGTAATCACATATACTGTATTCATATCCGGATACACATCTTCTGAATTACACTTTTTTTTTAATGAATTTGGGCTTGTTTGTGGTGTAACGTTTACCTTGCATGTCCTGCCCGAGTCATCTTTAGCACTAATTCTTTTAGTTTTGTTCACCGAATGAAGAATGTAGGTTTCATTCCGGGCTGTTCGTTTTTTTTTTCTTAGTTGCCCAGAACGGATTCTATTCCGCAATAATTACTTTGTTGTGTGTTTCTTTATTATATATATCTAACGGGCAGAGCATGGATTTCCAATAAGTTGGGCTATGCCCCAGTACCTTTTTTACCTTCAGCACGTAATTTGAAATTAAAGTGAGTTCTTCCAACGTTGTTACACTCACTTTGTTTCCAGTACTACTTTTTTTTATGCCTTACGCGATGTGGGTTACGCAGATTAGTCTTGTGCACAAAAGGATACCTAGATTACTTTCGAGAGTACTATGGGGTTGTCCAAATACTTTTTTGGCGATGAATTTACGTGCCTGCTACCTTACATGTGTATCGAGTGGTAGTTATTTCTATAGCACTTTCTAAGGCATCCAAATTATCATAAAAGGGCAAGAAATTTCGAAATAGGCTACGTTTTACGTGTGATATAGTCTGTTTTTCCTCTTTGTTGAACTTGTCCAAATACTTTGTTTTACCCACCACGCAGGATTGTAACGAAACTTCGTATGTTAAAATAAACGAACTTATGATTTTTCTTATCTGCGTAGAAACCAGTAGTAAGTAGCAAAATTCACTTGAAATACATTTAAGTTTGCGCTGAAGTTGGTAATGATACAGGAACTCACAAGTCAGATGGCAGTTCATACATAAATAGTTAACGTAAACCATGTCTGTACCTTGAAGGTAAACCGGAATATTTCATTTTCTAGCCAAACTCGACCTCAGTACATAATTTTGTACATTCGAGCATGCTTTTCCTGAAGCTATTCAGAACTATGTGATTGTTTATTTCGTAGAAGAATTGGCAACAGATAACACAATACTATGTCGCAAAAAATATGTGAAAGAGCTAGCTCGAATCAACATATCGATGAACAGAGCTCGAGCTTGGCGGAAAGTTACATAGTGTAGTTTACCTCAAGGTACAAATGTATTTACTACCTACTGATAAAATACTTGAGAGGGTACTACACTTCCTCAAAGATCTGCATTTCTCTTATCACGTGTGATGCAACGAAGATCCAAGAATTATTTTATCACAGTTTTACTTGTACGGTATTTAATTAATTTACTCAACAAAGATTTGACAGTAATGATCGCTAACAAAGAAACAAAGAAATTTAGAAAACCTTCTTGTTCATGCTGAAAACACAGTAGCTTGTGTACAAATGGTACACGGGTCATTGCTTCATTCGTGTCTAAAACATTATCCCCTCTTTCAAATCGGTATTATGATAAGCGTTGTGTCTCTTTCCTATCTGACGTACTGTACATTTTATTTTTGAATTTTATTTATGGTCTTTAGACATCTAAGGATCAGACCGGGTTAGGGTAGGGAAGGTGTCGACCAGGGCCTATGTTGAAAGTGACATCCCGGCATTTGCCTGGTGTGACTAAGGAAAAAACCCGCAAAAAAATCTGAGTCACAATGGTCGGTCACTGGGATCAAACCCAAGACCTCCCGAATGTTAGAATGTACTCTACCACTGAGCTACGGCGGCTCGCTAGTACATTTTATAAATACTCTCAAACTATTTTCCCGTAAAAAGAAAGAGAAAACTACAAATCTACTCGAAGTTCGCGACCATAAAATCTATACTGTATGAACTGAGTCTGTCTGCTTCCTCTTTCTAAATAAACTTGAGAAAAATCTTCAACTTCAACCTAGGACGAATTTACTCGAAGTTCGCGACGATGCTCGTCTGTCAGATTCTATCTCCATGCACTTCATGACTGCTTATTTTTTATACCGCTGTTTGTTTCTTCTTTTATTTTTCACTTCGCGGTCTTCCAATATTATTTCATCACTCCTTCGTAGAATACATGTACTTTGTTCCATACAACGCGTTTGCTCCACTCAAGATATTACATAATCCTTCTTGCAGTCAAAAACAAGTTTTTACTTTTTCGTGTATACTTCTCCTGACATTCCTAGTCTCACTTTGATTCATTTTTTTTACATTCATACTACAAATTATCATACTTTACCAGTACTTGGATATTGATAATTACTCTGCTTCTTCTGTTCCATTTTTTTACATTAAGTTTAGTTCTCCATCCATTTGTACGGTGATCTATTCGCGTCGGGTCTAAGGCTCAAAATAGAACTGGAACTACAACATTAATTTTTACAGATCAACCCCAAAAGAGCGAAAGATCCAACCTTAAAATATGAGCTAAGGGAACTCCAAACCGAGTGAAGCATCGGATTTGGTTCTTTTCTCATTTTACATAGATCAAAACAAGAGCTCAACTTCCATTTGTCAAGTTACTGACATAATTACATGAGACACAAATTCACTCCAATTAACCTACTCACTTCCAACTCCTTCATTGCTTTATTTCATTCAGTTCTCGTAAAATCCCATATTTCTTATAACCCTTTACCCTTCTTTTTATTGGCCTTTAATATTGTATACTCTAATGCACTTCGAAGGAAAAATTATTGTCCCTGTAACAAAGTAATACATCGACGTAATTCATATAAAAGACACTTCAATATATTCCACAATTTTCAATACTAAACACCCTCAACCCTGAACCAACCTTCAGAAAACTTAACAACTTGAAGTTGAATATTTTTTTAGAACCCGAAATCTCAACCTTTTATTTAAATAAAATTAAACTGAAAAATAGTAGATTTAATAAAATTAACCTCAAAGAATATTTGGACTTATAATTAATAATCCTACTAAATTACTTAATTTTTCTGCTGCTTAAATAAACCTCTTGACTATCTAAAATCCATCTCTTAAGAAAAATACATATTTTATTTAAAATCTTAGAGATTCTTACAATAAATATATTCATATTTTAAACATTATTTAGATGTATTCTAGACATTAAAAGGTTAGATTAATTTCATTAGATTTATTTCAATATTTTAGTATAAGAATGATAGTATTTCTTCAAGGATTAATTCATTTTTCGATAAGTTCAGAAAAACTAAATTCTTATTAATTAATAAATTACATTTCATGCAATAGAACAATGATTAGAAAAAACTAATTTGATAAGTAAAATATTATTTTCTTATCACATAATTAAATTTTCAAGTAAAAAATTCAATTCAATTAACAGTTAAATTCAAATCAATTTTTGTTTTCTTATTTTCTAACTATTGTTTTAAAATTTATGATCTTTTGACTTGTGCCTCAAATTTAAGAGATGAAAAAAGCTTTTCTAAGATTTGAAATCACAAGAGCTTTAAAATCTCGAAGGCTAAAATTATCATAATCTTTAGCTTAGCTATTTAGAAATTGCTTTTTAAAAAAATCAAAATTATTAAGTTAGTTCCCTAACAGAACAAAATTTCACCTAACTAAAATTAATCAACATGACATGAGTGAGGAGTGGGAAGGAGGATTTGCATGCCCTACAAATTGAGTCATTATAATGTGACGGGACTTGCTCAACCCGACGCTAAATCTAGGAAAATACTAGGCATACATTCTCTGGCAAAAGGACCTATATTTGGTTCCGGTAATATGGTGGAAATAAAAGTAATAATGGCCGGTGCGAACGATGTTTATAATAATGATGCAAGGTCTTTTTTGAGATCATTAAAGAACTATTTGGCTCATCATATTCATGATATCATAATTTTGTACAGTATTCCATCTCGTTATGTCCTGCCGATTTGGTCTATTCTAAATAAGGAAATTACAATGGTCAATAACAAAATTAAAAAATTAAGGAAGAGATTCAAATTGCTATGTGTAATTGATATTGAGGGCATAAGTAAAAGATTCCATAGTAATCATGGTATGCATGTGAACAACTTGGGTAAAACCTTTGTATGCGAACCAATTGCTTAAAGAAATTCGACAAATATTGCCCAAACTAAATAGTACTAGTAAAAGACTGTAATACTTTTAAATTGGGAAAAACAGGGAAATTGAAGAATGAATCTGCAGAATATAAACTGCAGATTCAAGAATCCAATATTGTAATAAATCCTCCAATTAAGATTGACCATTGTATCACACACTTGAGAGGTAATAAATGTTATTTAACGGAACAATAACACAGGGTACTATTGTGACAGTATTGCATTTAAATATTCAATCAATCAAGAATAAGCTGGATGTACTTGAATTACTTTTAGATTAATTCTCAGTTCAGATCCTACCGTCAAATGAACTTTGGTTGAATTCCACTGAGATAGATATGTATATTCCAACCAATTATAAATTGATAATTTATTACTGTAGATGGGATAGTAACTACGGTGGTGTAGCAATATATATAAGACATGATATAGATTTTGGTATCGAATATATTAACTTGTCTAGACTAAGTAGTTCGAAGGAATTTGAAGTTATATTTACTCGCTTAAAATGTAGAAAATTGATTTTAATTGCAATATATCGTACTCCTGATTCAAATATTGATATTTTCTTAGATACATTAGAGGACTTATTCAGCATGTTTTCATGTTATTCTGACCATGAGATAATTATCGTTGGCGATATTAATATTGATATACTGAAGAGAGAAACTACAAATGCTAAGAGATTTACTGAGGTTCTCAATTCCTTAAACTGGTATTATAGTAATAATCTCCCCACACGTATTAATGCTTGTTTAGATAATTTGATTGTCTCCAAAGACACCACTTATATACATTGTGGTACCATTGCTCCTGGCTCAGCCGATCCTTTTCCACTTTGGGTCGTGTATGTACCAAATTTTAAATACAATAATATTAAGGACACACTTGCAGTCAAAAGTACTAGAAGACTGCAAGTTCAAAATATCCTCAATCTTAGAAATTATCTAGCTTCTGTTGACTTTGATGCATTTTTAAGTTTATGTGATGACATGAACATAGCTTGGAATTCTTTCATGGAGGTGATTCAGCTGGCTATACAAACACATTGCCCGATGGTCACAAAATACTTTCGTGACAAAAAAACTATTAACCTCTGCTCTTGGAAAAATGAGACAATTATTAAAATTAAAAAAATCCCTTTTTTATTGGCACACACAAATAAAGTTGGATAATAAGAATGTTGCTGTGAGGTATAAAGTACTCAAGACCGCATATAGAAAGGAAATTGTAAAGGCCAAAATAATGCATAATAACAAAATAATAATGGAATCTAAGCAAAAAAATTCTGCGGCATGGTCAATAATCAATCAGGAATCCGGACAAAAGTGTAAAATAGACAAAATTGATATATCGGCCAATGAGCTAAATGATTTTTTTGTAAACGCTGCTGGTCCTAGTATATGTACAGGCGATTACATAGTTAAGAAACAGACACCTATAAATATTTGCCCTACTATACAAGATTCGTCGTCTCACAATGTTTTTGAATTCAAGGTTATATCGCCTGTTTGTATTATTTTGGCCGCAAAGGCTCTAAAGAATAGTTTCTCTGAGGATGTTTTTGGACTATCAAGATTCCTTTTCAAACATATCGTGAATATAATTGCCCCATATGTATGTATCATCATCATCATCATATTCAGCCGTTTTCTATCCACTGCTGGATGAAGGCCTTCCCCTTTTCTTTCCACATATCTCGGTCTGCTGATATCCTCATCCATGTAGCTCCTGAAAAACGCTTGATTTCATCTACCCATCTTACATTTGGACGTCGTCTCGGTCGTTTCTTTTCTCTAGGAATCCACTGTAGTACATTTGTCGTCCACCTTCCATCTGTTCGTCTAGCTATGTGACCGGCCCATCTCCACTTCATCTTCTTCGCACTCTTGATTACATCCTCTACCTTTGTTTGTGCGCGAATCCATTCATTTCTCTTCCTGTCCCTCCTGGTTATTCCTAGCATGCACCTCTCCATTGCTCTTTGTGTGACTCTCAATCTTTGAGTCGTTTGCGCATTCAATGTCCAAGTTTCGCACCCGTACATCATTACAGGTAAGACACATTGATTATAAACTTTACGCTTCAGACACATTGGAAGTTTGCTTTTGAAAATAAAGTGTAGTCTTCCAAAAGAACTCCACGCCATTTTACATCTTCTATTTATTTCATCAGTCAACTTTGCATTCGATGTTTTAAGCTGGCCTAGGTAAACATACTCATCAACTATGCCTATTGTCTCTCCGTTAATCTTCACTTCCTTCTTTGCAGCATGTTGGTTGTACATTACTTTTGTTTTGCTTAAGTTCATTTTAAGGCCGACTTTCGAACTCTCGTTACTCAGTTCTTCCATTCTGGTTTGTAGTTCTTCTGCACTTGAAGCAAACAGGACTATATCATCAGCGAACCGTA
>JAGDQP010044753.1:0-15796 GCA_022664845.1 Lepisma saccharinum
ACAAAGCGCGTACGACCATTATTCACTCCTCGATTTAAAAATTTGTAACTCCCTTCAAATTCAAATATGGAAGTTGAAATTTCTACCTTAGTTTCTCCTGACATAAGTGCCTATCGTTAAAAAAAAAGAAAAAACAATGGATCTCGTCTCCCACCCGAGATAAGGGTCTCCAATATTCATACCATAGCGCGCACGAGCATTATTCATACCCAGTTCCCACCAAATTTGTAACTCCCTTCAAATTCAAATATTAAAGTTCAAATTGTTACTGTAGATTTTTTTTTACATAAATGTATAACGTGTGAAAAAAATATACTTTTTATATTTTTCCACCAGATATATTGGGCCTCCAATAAGCATGAAATGCGAATTTTTAGAATTTCAGAAAATCATAAAATATTAAGGAAGCATATATCAACCTTCAACATACTTTGATATGTTAATAGTGCACAAAAAACTCAACTTCGATATATTCAATCCCTTCCGTGATAAAAAGCGACCTGAAAGCCGGAATTGTTTTTATTGCAACAATCATATTTGAATACAATTTTAACCATTTCGATTATGTTTTAAGGTTTTCATACAAAGGGCTGAAATTATCAAGCGGATTTTAAATAAAATATACGTGTGTGTTTGAATGTTCTATGATAACCCCTGTACATAAACACTAGATTTTCGGTAATTTTCTGCTAACACAATTTTGGCATGTGCCGCAATACAAAAATGGCTGCTATCAATTAATAGATTTGTTAAAAAAATAAAATAATTCCCGTTTCGGATTATTTTTTATATAAGAGACATAAAACTTTGTTTTTAAAGGGGCCAAGCAGCCAAGTTGGGATATTTCAGATGGACTGACATAGAGGTGTCATGTACCAAGTTCCTAAAACCCCCAAGTTATTATATCTAGTGCATTATTCCAATTTTCGTTTGGGGGTGGGTCATTCGCAATATTTGGGGGCAAGTCTCCTGTGTCCCCCGTGGCTACACTTCTGATTAAGCACATAGCGCACAAATGTGATGCACTTTAAAATCGTTTTCTTCACATTAATCTTCTGATTATTTTATTTTTCATACTTATGCTTCACTATTGTCTTCCCAGATTGCTGATCTGAAACTATTAATATCATTGTTCTCATACGAGTATGCACCTATGCTACGATACAAATATTTTTGGCAATTACGATAGGACAATTTATTAATATTTTTACAAGACAATGCTACATGTAAAGAAAATGTTAATAAGTCTATTATAGTCGAATAAGTTTCTTTTGTTCCAAGCCCAATAGTGAATTAGCATATCGAGGATTAACTAACCATTGATGCCTCGTATCTACAATTTGGCACCTAAAGTTGTTGTTGTTTTTGTTGAAAGGAGAACAATTTGTGGACTTTTCAGTTGAAACTTCGTAACAAATAAACCTAGAGGTAAATATGACTCTATTGCTCACGAAGTTTCAACTGGAAAGTCCGCCAATGTTTTTTATTTCTTTTTTTCAGTAAAAATACAACAACTTTAGGGTACAAAAATTATAGATACCAAGTAGACCCTCGATATACAATTCAATAATTATTGTTCAATTAAGAATTTAAAAAGTTGGTAAGACAATGGACTTGTAACTGAACGACCAGTGATCGAGTCCCACTGAGAGCGCATTTTTTTTTCTTTTTACTCCCAATATCCCTGAGAACTGAATGGTGTATATTTTTATAAGTCAAGTTACTGGACATTTCCAGGTAGATATGTTGGCTGGCTTTTTCCACGAACGCTTCTGATTTTTTTTTCCACAGTGCACATATATAGCTTTCTATAATTACGTACTATTTCAACAATTGACACACAAGTAAATTGCCTATAGTTACTAATATTTCCAACTTACTGAAAAGAATCTCGCTAACAGATTTATATTAGCAAAAGAATTACATTGAACTTCTGAATTACTACATTAATCTCTTTTTATTCTTTTGTTTAATACTGAAACAATAATTCAGTACCAGAAACTTAAGGACAAGTGATATGATCATCCATCTCATAAAAGTGAAATTCATATTTTAGTTAGAGGAACCACGATGTGCAAAAACAAAGAGAAAATCTAGTGCCGAGGTTTTCATATCTTGTTTGGTACTAACATTTTGCCAAATATAGGTCGACCAAAAGAGGTCAAATCTCCCTGCAGAGAAAAAAAGAGGAAATCCTTTTGTAACGAGACGCACTGACGTGATTCTCTAGCCACAAAGCTTCTCGCTAGTTGGAAGAGTTCATGTACCATGGATGTCTCTCTGCTGGGATTAGTATCCTCTGCCAACAGTTGCCAACTCTACATATTTATTATTCCATCAACGCTGATCTAATTTGCGCAAAGAGGGCGGGGAAATGGGATATTTTTTTATGGATGGTAGCTGGATGGAAGCTCCATTTCTCCTGCAGAAGGAAAGCCTTTTTTGGCGACTGTCGGTGGAGTGGACACAGATTTCAGTATTGCAAACACCAATATCGTAACAGGCTCCAAAAATAAAAGTATACTCTACAGCAGATAAACAAATCATGCCTCTGTAAAGGTGCAGAATCGCAAAGGGATAAAAATCAAATTATGAAATCTGATATTGAATTTATGGTGGAAAGTAGTTTATCCTGTGATGTTCTGAGCTATAGACGCTCTATTCGTCTTCCAATTAAAACTTGTACGTAGTACAGACCATGTATTGAAATATTCTTACATTATCAGAATTATCATTTAAAGCACATTAAATAAAGTGAATATAAGACTGTTTTAAATGTATTGAAAAGTACAAATTATACTGAATTTATTTAGTTCAGAGTGAAATTTTCAGAGTAATATTTAGTATGCGTATTTTTTATATCATCAGATTCAATTGTTAATAGCTATGCTATATAAATTATTAGTGAGAGATACCGACTCCCTGTTGTGTTATCCGTTTTCTGTAAAAACTCTTAGCATATTTCTTAATGAGAACTTACCATGGCGTCAAGACTTATTTGTTTACAAGAATAAACAGGATTTACTACACATTTTACTCCACTGAATATATGAAAATATAGTTATAAAATGTTCCAACATTCGTGAAGGAAATATTCACAAAAAATGTTTTAGGTTAATCCCCATGTAAATATGAGCTTCCATTTGGTAAACCAATAACATGTTTTTCACAGTTAGAAACAACAAATCACGATGAATGTTCATGGTAATATTTATAGAGACTTGAGAGACAACGAATTAACTATAATAGTGTCATTAATTGAAACGCTCCTAGTTTATAACGAAAATTACAAAAGTAAAATGCATAAAAATTTGTATTTTTCTCTCTCCCGCTATCTCTATGGTTTCAAACATTTCCGCTATTACCTTGCTAAATTTATTAGTGTAACGGAACTCAAGTGGAGTGTACACGTAGGCACACTATGCTAACGAATCTTAGTGTTTCTTCCTAAATCATGATTGCCTACCATCAATGAGCAAATGTGTGCTCAGCTGATCGAATATAAGCAAGAAGTGTCCTCATGGAAATTGCAATCTAGAGATACTGAATTCCAAGTTGAAACGAAGAAAATTGTCAGCGAAGAATGAAAGGAACCCAGCAAGCCAGGCGACGGCGGCATTTGGTCAGAGAAATTCGGGTTTTGAAAAAAAAATCGACAAAAAGCGGGGCGGGGTTTCGCCTCCTATGTCGGCAAATCGGCGGACCAACGACGGCCTAGAAATGGCCCAACGACCAATGCGTGGGCGTCGACCTTCTTCAACTACTAGTCGGGGTCCCGTCTATCCCCGGCGGTGACCCGACCAAAATTCCCTGAACATTTGCCTTCTTGGTCGACATTTAGCTGGGAAGTAATTTGTTTGACAACTATTTTGATGGATAAAATTGAAATAGTTATTTAATTATTTTGGATATCTGTATGAATAATTTCGAATGCAGAATGAAGAATTTACAATTTCTTCATTTAAACTATTATTTACGTCCTAAACGAGATTTTGAAATCTTAGAGCTTTTGTTTACGTAGGTGACTAACATATGCGTTCAATATACCCACTTGGTGGAATTACACGAAGCGTTCTACCAAAGAGAGCGATCCGTGTTAACATAAAAATTAACAGTTTCCTTTTTCTTTCTGGTCTAGTAGTGAAAGCATCAAGTGAACTTCGAAACACCACTAAGAAGTCACTAAAGTTTTTATTATGCTCACGTCGGCCAATGTAAGATTATCCTTGACTTATTCTGTCGCACCGTCCAAATGACCCAAATTAGGAAGGTTATTCTGCCTTCATCCTTCCTTTATCAAAGAGAAAACGTAAAACACAGACTATTGCATATTACAAATTTGGGCATCTGTGGGCGGAGAAAGAGAAAAATATTTTTATTTTGAAATAAATAAGGTCTTCCTACAATCTGTACTTTTGTAATTGCAGAAAAAAAAACTTTGTAGAATTGGAGATAGTTATGTATCAAGGAAAAATGAATCGTTATTTTCATGAAACTGACTTCTGTATCGGAAAATGATAAACTGATACATTTAATAATTCACAAGTTCTTGAAAGGTACCGGGTTTGGAAATGTTAACGGTCAACCACCCTCGCCCTCTCCATTGATTTATATGAAAATTGTTTTACTCGCCTTTTGTTTTTCAACAGTGTGTTTTCAAGTTAATTTGTCTTTGCTACTGTTTCGAGTCTGAGAGTTTTGCAAATATCAAATTCATTCAAATATATCAACGTACCGTATTACTAATCAGGGTCCGCCAGAAAAATGTATACACACTTTAAAACACGACTTAGATTTATTTTCGTTCTGTTGATCATTACAATATTTATACAAAAGGGATTGTACAGCATGGTATAGAACACGCCACAAGTTCTATATTTACAATAATTGAATACAAAATAGATTACAAATTAATACAAAACAAAAGAAAATCGTGTAAACAGAGAAATGATAGTATACATTTTTCACAGCGAAATACATGGTGGCATTATAATTAGTATATATTTTTATGGTTTATATATAATTAGATTAAGCTGCAAGTAAAGAAAAATGATGAATAGAATGTCATTGTGGAACTCATCCACGTTGTAATAGGCTTTTTGAGTCATTAACGTTTTTGTCTTGAGAAGAGGTGTTTACTTTCAATTGTCCTTTTTTTTCTGGCAGGTTATTAAGTAACTTCGTACCTACGTAAATTGGGGAATTTTTAAAATAATCTTGTGCGATGGGAGGGAAAATATTTTATTTCTATTCCTCGTGTCATGGTTATGTATATCCAAATGT
This sequence comes from Lepisma saccharinum, assembly GCA_022664845.1. Classification (NCBI taxonomy): domain Eukaryota; kingdom Metazoa; phylum Arthropoda; class Insecta; order Zygentoma; family Lepismatidae; genus Lepisma; species Lepisma saccharinum. The sequence goes on from JAGDQP010044753.1 coordinate 5,284, forward strand.
AATACTAATTCATGCAGGTTGAATTTCATAAGCATTAGAATTTGGTAAATATAAATGCTGGGCACAGTAACAAGCTTAAGATAGCGAAAAATGTTTTTTGCAACTGTATCGGTATGTGGTATTCGTGATAATTCTAATAAGTTTTTCTTTTTAGTCTGAAAATTGCAATAGCTCACTAGAGGAACCCCAAAATGCAATTCCATATTTGACACGAGAAAAGAAAGCAGCATATAATACGGAGAGAAGGACATATTTTTCTAAGATATGAGTTAATGATCTAAACATGAATATTACTGATGAAAGGGTGCTGCAAAGGTCTGATATATGTGTTTTCCAATTTAGTTTTTCATCTATAATTAGCCCTAAAAACTTAATTTGTTTTACACATTCAGAATGTTCGTTTTTAATTATTAGGTTTGGATAAGATGGTGTCACCGAGTTACTTGGATAAAAATACACACATTTTGTTTTTTCGCTATTTAGTATTAAATTGTTATAATGAAACCAATTTTCAAGCTCATTGGTTGTGTCACTGATTGCACCCTGTAGTTCTTCTTTACTCCTACCTTTCAGTATGACATTTGTGTCATCTGCATATAAAATTGTTGTGCATTTGTCAATGTTAGATGGCAGATCATTGATGTAGATAAGAAATAGCAACGGGCTAAGGACTGTGTCCCGTGGTACATCTACACTAACAGCATGCGAATTAGGAACGACTTTATGTACGAGTACACGTAGTTTTTTCATCTCAATGTGAAATTTCGACATTTAGATATATGTCACGAATGTAAGTGGAAAACCATTCGTTTGCGATGCCTCTTACATCATACCCGTAAAGCTTAGATAATAGGAGGGTATGGTCTACTGTGTCGAATGCCTTGCTCAGATCGCAGAAGATGGAAAATGGATAGTTTTTGTTGTCTATCGAAGATACAACCTCTTCTAGAAATTTAAAAATTGCAGTAGCAGTCGATATTTTCTTGAGAAAACCATGCTGTGCATTTGATATTACTTTATTTTGCTCTAGGTGATTTAAAAGTCTTTTTCATTAGAGACTCTATAGCCTTAGAGTCTATAATCTTAGAGAATTTAGAAGAAAGTGCTATAGGTCGATAGCTTTTGCACTTCATTTGATCACTTTTTTTGTATAGCGGTTTAATTAGGGACAGTTTCAAGCAATTTGGAAGTGCGCCCGCCATAAAAGAAGTATTTATGATATAGGCTAATGGTAATGACATTGTATAGATACATCTTTTAATTATAAACTCTGGAACATCATAATCCTTTATTGTCTAAGGCGGAAGCTATGAAGTCTGTAATTATAGCCAGATTTGTTACAGTAGGTCTCTTCTGTAAAAAGCCATGTTGATATACTGATAGTAATGGCTTAACATGCTGCATGACCTGATCATAAATGACACTTTCAAATGCTTCAGCAACTGTTGACAATATGGCTACTGGACGATTGTTGATCACTTTATTTTTATTGCCTGCTTTCGGAACTGGGTATATAATTGAGTCTTTCCACATATCCGGAAAGACACTTGTTCTTATTGATAAACTAAATAACGTACAAATATATATAGCGGTTCTTTAAAAATATCACTACAACCCTTCACAATATAAGCTGGTATATTATCAGGCCCAACTGCCTTATTCGGTTTCAGTTTCTGTATGGCCTTTTGAATGTCGCTTATACTTATTTCTAAGACGTGGAATAAGTTTTGACATTCCTCCTGCTAGTGGTCTTCATCAAGTAAATTGTAAGTCGTTTTAGTTGAGGAAGATTTATTGTAAATATATTGGAAATGTTGAGCGAAAGCAGTGGCTACCTCATCATTGCCGGTCAGGTTCTGTCCCTCATATAACATGGGTAGTGGAGAAAGATGGCGTGATTTACTTTTGTATAGGACCAGAAGGGTTGTGAGCCTTGCGTTATATTATTTTCAGCATTAGAAATAAACGCATTATATGGTGTTTCAATTTCCCGCTTCACTTCCTTACGTAGTTTGCCGTACTCGTTATAGTGATATTAATGATCGGTCGTTCCTTTCCCCTTAAGCCATTTAACGCGATGACGCCATTTCATTTTAATTTTGTCTATTATACTTATTGTAAACCAGCAACGTAAAGCTTTAGTCGTTGGTATTTTAATGTTAATACACTTTTGAAATATTGCAAAATTTCTTTCTAGAACTCATCAACTGCTAACTTCACATCCGTACGTTCTTTTTTAAATTTGCCAATCTACTCTAGCTAATTCATTATAAAGATATACATAATTATCTTTTTCAAAATTGAATCCTACTCTATTTATTGTGTTTCTGAATTTAGGTGATCGAACGCGTGGAAAACTTATAGAAAGTGATGGATGGTAAGCATCCTCTTTAACTAATGGATGCAGTTCTCTAACTACTGTCACATTTGGAAGGTTATTGATTACCAAGTCAAACGTTCTTTCTATGTTATTTGTAACATTATTATGTGATTCCATCTCATCATATAACATAAAATGATAAAGACTCTGGCATTTATTTGTTGATCGATCCAAATCAAATGTTTTGCTGGTAATGGAGGGAAGATTAATATCACCGACAAGAACAGTGCTACCTATTGTGCAATTAATTTCAATAAAATGATAAGAATACTCGTACAATGAAATATAAGAGTTTGGTTCAAAATACAAACACATATGTAAAGCTGTTTGGAATTTATTATTGTTTTCACGAGATTAGCCTAAGGGTCCTGGTAAGTAACTACTACTTGAGTGACATCCAGGCCCTGAACTGCCAGCAAGACCCCTCCTAATGTTATTTTCCCACTCTTTTGGTAGCCTCTGTTTCTACGGTAAACCATGTATCTAATCAAAATAATCACAGGTCTCTGTTATAACTACAAAGTCATAATTATTTATTGAAATGTTTCTAGAGAATTCACATGTTTTACTTCTGAGTGATCTCGCATTCATATAGTACATTAGAAAATGGCCATTGGGTACGTTATTATTAGTATAACTACGGTCATTTTTTCTTCATGCATCACTGAACTCACTTTTAGCTGTCTTACCTCGCTCAAGGTCAGTATTCTTTTCTTGTCAATAAATGATATTCCCATCGCCTCATCATCTACGAGTAGCATTCCTTATTTGTCTGGATGGTTGAGACTCTCCGACACTTGTCGCCACAGGTTCTGCGGGAGACCACACAGAAGAGGTAGAATTTCTTTCAACAGCTGGATTAGCGTTTCAATTGTTCCCACTCACTGAGCACGCACCAGCAGTGCCACTTGACCTTCTTTCATCTGCGTTTCGATGGTTATCTAAAGTGTAAGACTTCCTATCGATATAAAGTCTATCAAATTGCAATTTCGCCCGTTGTCCACGTTCCTTAGCCTGAATTCGGTAGCCGTTTTCTCCTAATGTTCCTGACAGCAAAAAAAAAATCCTCACTTATGCGCACAAGTGTCTTTTTAGCACGATATGCACTTTTTAATATTTCTTCTTTTCTTTTGAAAAAAGAAAACAATGATCGGTCTGCTTTTTCCCTTATCCAGTCTGTGCGATCTGTCTATATCGAGCGGATCCAGATCAATTTGGAGCTTCTCCTTAACAAAGGCTTTAACCAAACTTTCACAATCTTCTCAAGTTTCAGTTTGCCCTTCCTCAATATTATAGATAATTAGATTGCTTCTGGGGGTAAGAGAAAATACTGTAGAGAAAGTACTGAAAATAATGGAAAAGATTTATACTACTTCAATTGTATATATACATAAGAAAATAAGAAAGATCTAAAATTACAAATACTCACAAAACAGGATTGGAAACTTTGGTTGAAGCCATTTCAGAACTAGAATTATTTAACTTACTGGATGAATAATATAAAATTAGTTATATGGGCAGTATTACATAGTTTATTTCGATATTTAGTGGTAAAAATTCCTAAATCGGGATGTGCACTCAACGATTTGGATAGATGACATCCCCAATTGGCCGAATTCCTGTTTTAATACGCACTCGAGTTGACCAACAGGTAACGTCTAGTAGAGATGAGCCACACAATTAAAATTACAGAAGTGTAATATTTGCAACGTGCCGAAGTATAGAACCGCAAATAAAAACATAAGTGTTTGTCATGGAAGTGTAACATGAGACTTAAAAAGATGAATGTACTTGGAACTGATAGGTTACTTACATGTTGCGGTCGAGCACATGAAGTAAGCTTTAAATCTGATGTATGTCGTTTATATTACAAAAAAGTATCTGACTTTAACTAACCTGTCTAATCTCGCTGTTGTTTGTTCGAAATTTGATCCGTGATTTATAATTCATTACGCTACAATTCATAAACTCGAGTGAGCCTTTAAAAAAATAAAATGAAGCTTTACGTACCACCTTTTAGATTACTGTCTGTAACTAACAATATAAGTGTTTACAGAAGTCTCCATATGCTGTATATGTTTACAGAAGCTATATGGAGCGTATATATGGCACAATACGTGGCTGACCTAATCAAGTTTGTACCCTTATCAACAGATTCAAACATTGCGGCATTCGGAGGAGTACTAATGGCTTCACTTCGTGTTATGAAAATGACGGACATGGGAAAAATAAAGCAGTGGGAAGGAAAGTAAAACATGAGTTTTATTGAGTCTTCCCTTGACAGGATTTTTATATCTTAAGAGTTTTTGAGTTCACTTTATTTTATTGCCTACAAAAATGTCAAGTTTACAGGAGAATTGTAAAATTACCGACATGTGTATAATAACATAGGTTTGAAATGCAAAATAAAACAAAGGTCTGAATCACGTAAGTGTGAAATAAGAGTGAAAGAGCGAGAGGTACTACGGACTATTTAGTCCCTTGCGCGTTAGGGCAAGCACATTCAGTGTATTTTAAAGGCAAAGTACATCTCTAATAATGAAAAAGAAAACACGCAACCTAAGTAAACTTTCTTCGACAACTCGAGATACTTCCCGTGTTTTTTGTGTCAAACAACAAAATACGAAGTGTCATAAGTATTCCTCAGCATGCCGCCATGTTTATTGTATGTTGAGCAATTTGACTGCGTATTTAACGGAAAGCTTTCCGTAAGACATTTTGGATTGCTTTGTCGCTAGGTGTTTATAGAAGTTTCTGTGATAATTATTTCCAAAGGCTGCAGTGGTATAGGGCGTACATATGGTCCAATAGCTGGCGGAAACTGCAGGCCATAAAGTTCCTTTTATAACTATATTTCTATTTGGGCACTACTTCCGCAGAGGGGTGAATTTTCGTTACAAGAATGTCCTACTACTTTTGTCATCTGATTGCTGTTTAATTACTCTGCGGTTACCTTCGTACCTATGTTACAGATTCGTTGTATCGGCCCCGTTGATGTTAGTTCATCCGAATTTTACAATCTAAATGCATACATGCAATGCGAGCGGCCATTATATATACTCCGCGCACGTCTTTAAGAGGCCTTCACTGCTCTCATATCTCGATAAAGATGATATCCAATGGGTAAAAGATTTATGCACAAACAAGAAGTAATGTTGAAACTGCGAAGGCGGGTTAGTTAAATGCAGGTTATGTAAAATCCACTGCATCTTTCCACCATCTTGACGGACACTTTCTAATTCCCTACCTTAGGAAGTACTTTCCGCTAATGCAAATGTTCCCTCTTCTACGTCGCCCTTTCGCTTTACAGTGCATCAATTCGAGACGGCACCCTTCACATTTTTCTATGTTCACGAACTCCACATTCCTTTAATCGTATCATTTCGTTTGTAAAATTTTACCTTTTGTCAACCCGTCTACGGAACTTAACCCTTTATTTAAATAATAATTTTATAATTATCATTACTACGAATAATGTTTCTTCCATATAATATAATTTCAGTGTCGCTTGGAGGAATATAGGAACACTACACAAACGAGAGAGAAAAATAAGTGAGTGTATATTGTATATCCAGTATATTATCTCAGAGATAAACGAATTAGTTCACTGACTTGTTATACTCACAGGTTATTTACTAACTTATTATAATTTATATGCCATTTGGTAATTTATGTAGTGCTAATATAATCAAACCTGTCAAACGTTTGCCCCTCTGCATTATTGTATTTTTCGTAAAGAGTGCCCGTTGTTCCCGACTTTGGGTCATAACTCTACAACTGTGTACGTAAGTGTTTAAAAGAAGGACAATAGAACTTTACCACTAACCCACCTTCGTTCACTCTATATGACTGTATTTCTCGTAAATAATACCCGTTGGACTTGCCTTTGGGAGTAAAATAAACTAGTTTCTAGAATCCCAAGCGAAAAACAGTGAAAACTGAAGTGTAGTGATTTTCACAGTATTGCTATATATACATGTGGTCGAGTGTAGACGGTGGAAAAAAAGAGTCTAAAATGCGTTTGTGGTCTTAATTTAAGAAGTAAGGGGGGGGGAGAACAAATTTTATGGGTTTTAACATTTTATCATGATATAATGACTGACCCCTGCTTGCATTATCTGCACGAAATTTTGTTTTGCTCTGCGTATACACGATTGTCATGTACTGTAAAGTATTGTGTCATTCCATTTTAAACTATAAATGTTTAAATCCTTTGTTAAATAATTCAGTTGATGTGGAATTTCTGAAAGTAATTTTTTCATGATAGTAAAGCGAGTTATCCATGAAGCAGTGACTGTGATTTGAATCTAAGACAGTTCCGGTTCACAGACTACTTGGAACATGTCAACAACGTCTACCCTAAGCAATCAATAATAATAATAATAATAATAAAAAAACAGGAATCGCTTCCATTGTGGTTTTATGGGCGCAAAATCAAAACACGCTTCCCGCACACACAACCTCTCTCAAGGACGACTCACTGTGCACCCAGGAAATAATGTGATCCAGGTTAAGTTTTCACGCTTGTCATCCTGGCAGTGTGTTGTGCTATTAATCTGCATTCTTCAAAGATGCTACAATACGCTTTTCATTTCTTCCCAAGTGCCGTACATAAGGGCAAGGTTTCCCAGAAAACCTGTAGACAACTTATTTTTCTGGAAAATATTGTATTTTTAGACGGAAAGTGAGGAAGAAGACCTAGACTTAAGCTGCTTTTAATTCTGACTGCTCAACATGACGCGAGGCTACGCTATGTTTAATTTCAGATAAAATATATTTATTCTTACAGGAACACTGTTCCGGTTCTACATTTCTTACCGCAAAGACGTTCCGGTACGTACCGGTTCCCTTCAATCACGGGTTATTATCCAGCAAATTCGGCATTGTGCTCTTTTAGGAATGTTAAACTTTTATGTTTGTTGTATTGTAACAAGCCAATGTCACTACTTAATTCACATGGCCCATAAATTTCTTTCAATTTTAAATCTTATAACTATGAATAGTGATGGTCCAAATTCGGTAGTTCGTAAGATGGTCTATACATTCTTGTAAGATTACTTAGTTATAACTACAAATTTTTCCTGCTTGCCGAGAATTTTTCAGTCACTCGTTTATAAAAAGCTGATATAGCTGCTTTCATCCTCTGTATGGGTACCGATCAGCTGTATCCACAGTTTATATTAATTTCGTGTTTTCTATTTATTTATTTTTTAAACATATATACTTCTCGTTTGATATACCTTATATTCCCGCTTCGTGCGTTCGCAACTTTCAACTCAAGAACTGCTAGTAAAGGCTTTGGCAAGACGAGGTCAAACCCGCCCAGACGGTCATGGTTGCTGCAGTGGGCCGGTGTTGCCAACCCATAAAAAAAAATACAATTTTTCAAATTGCTTGCATTCTGTCAGAACTATGTGCACCAAAAATAGCATAAACATTAGTCGACAAGGTAGAAAAATACTGTGTGTTCCCGTCCATATGCACCCCAGTTGTCAGTGTTACCAACCTATTTCATAAAATAAGATAACATGAATTTAATGGGCGATAACAGCATTATGGCGCCCGTCTCGAAACCTATTTCATAAAAATGAAAGTATGTGTGTCTGAGAGGCTATCTAGGGACCGCAGCCTTCGCAATTATTAGTAGAATTGTAGCACTAACTTGTTTTAAAATATATATATTTTTAAAATTTGTATCGAAATATATTCGAATCATTCTGAATGGTTGTCATGTGAATCATGCGAATGTGAATGCAAATGTGAATCATGCGAATCATACGTGAATGGTTGGCATGTCCTAACATGATACCATTACAGAAAAAAAGAATTGAATGAAGGTTGCTGATCCATGAGCAAAAAACAGGTGCGCGTTAAATTCCTTTCTTTTTTTTTTCATTCTTTGTTTTCAATTAAATGTAAATTCGGTCCAAATACCGTATGTATAACTTTGCATTCTAGTATAGAATCTGTCACCAAGAACATGTATGAAATAAAAAAAGAAAAGAAAAGAAAACTTAAATCCTACATTACTGAAGAAATAAACTGCCATTGTATCCCTAGACATAAACACGCTTAAGTGCTGAGAACTTCATCTAAATGGATACACTGTTCATATAGTCAGTCTTCCTCATTTTCGTCGTCTGGCTGTCCTCTCGATTTCCTTCTCCTCGGGGATAGCATATTTACCAGTGAACAACGGCATCAAAGCGCCACCATTCAAAGGAAGTCTGAGTTCGGGCACAATAAATTCATTAGCCAGCCAGCTGCGGCAGTTTCTTTACAGTTGTTATACTGCTGGTATTAGTGGCCTTCTCAGAGAACGTGATGCTTGTTCGTGCCAAATCAAAATGGTAGATATGTACAGTGAGAGCTGTAACTGTAACTCTAAATCTCTGTTTCTGTTTCGAAATTTATGAGTGAGAGGGCACTTGTATAGTGCGACATCTTTTCCTCTTTAAATTGATTTGCTGGTGCAATAAAATTTAGTACTCACTACACTCAATTGTTTTTGTATACCACTAAGTGCAGTTTTTTATATGTTTTATATATAACAAAACTAATTTTTATGTGCAGTGATAAATTAATATTAAGTATCTTCAGAACCAAATAACGCTTTCATGTAACATATTGACAACCTTCATCAGAAAGATTACAATTCAACATACTATGTATTATGAAATCAAATTGTTAACACATTCAACATTCTTGGGTTTGATTTCCCAAAAGTTTCAATAGTATACTATTTTTGACATTGAAGATAAATCGTCTTGGATAGGGAATTTTGAATAGAGATACACACACACACAACCGCCTTTGACCTAATTTATTCTAAACTACCTGTCTAATACAAGTCTATTCGAGTTTCAGAATAATTCATAAGTATATTCCTCCCGCCTCCGTAATGGGCTGTATCAAATCAAATATATATATATATATATATATAGAGAGAGAGAGAGAGGGGGGGGGGGGAGGGGGGGAGGAAGCGGAAAGGTGTATACATATACATTAGGTCTACTTCTGTAATATATAGTTCAATATATTTCATTATTTCGGATGCCTAGAGCGTATATCTATTTCAAAATCAGATAGATAGATAGATAGATAGCCAAAAACGGGACTGTCGTTCCAAAAGATTTCTGCCACTAACTGGAAGGAGACCCCTTAATTTCTCTTGTTAACCGCCCGGTGTAGAGACCTAATGTCCAATCCGTACGTTCATGTCGTGGAGCACTGTAAGAGAGAAATGTAATTTTACTTAACATATTTTACAAAAAGTGGTTGTATAAGCCACTTTGACATGAAATTGTAGGTAAAATTTCCTTTTTTTGAGTAAATATACTTAAACTTTGTGTAAAAGTTCTTCTTTTACAAAAAATATTCAGTAAATTTCAAGATTTTGTGTAATCTGTTAGAAGTCGTTACTCAAATACAGAACGCATTTGGGTATGTTTTTTAAAGCAGTGTTTCAAGCACTACGCATAGATTCAGTACTGAGGTAAAAATATTTTCGATCCGTATCATTTGTTAAGAAATAATAATTAAAACAAATATATATAAATATACATATATCAACATTTAATTAAGAACGTATATACGAATACGAAGAATCAAACTCAGTTCGAGGTGAGAATTGCCAATACTATTCTGTTACTTTCGTGTTCATGCTCTCAAAATAAATTAAAACTGGTAAAGTATTTTAATAACACGCTGTAAGAAATACATTTTATCTATGCAGACTATCGAAGAAAATTGGCAGTATATCACGTACAATGCTGTCATTACGAATGTATTTCAGCTTGCACATTGCCGATGGCGCGTGGCGGGGCACGGCAATCAAAACAATCGCCATGCGTCATATTTATTTACTTTTATTTTGAAGCAAGAAGACAATTTTTGAAAGTTGAAGTGTGAGAGGTAAGTATGAATGTATATTTGAAACTAGAACAGTGCATAGTGTGCAAGGGCGCCCATGTTGTGATTTCCAGAGTGGGGCAAGGATAAAGGGATGGTTTTTCTATAATTTGATAAAAACTTATCGACAGGCTAATCACGATAATATTTACTAAATTAAGGGCGCAAAGGATTTAAAAGAACCATGTCATTAAGTACATTAAACCTACCTTAAAGTATACT
>JAGDQP010044754.1:0-15796 GCA_022664845.1 Lepisma saccharinum
GAATCTTTTATTGTAAAATACTTCTTCATATTTACTACAAGAATTTCAGTAGTAGTATGAAAATCCAGCAAATGGTGACTTTGTAGATGCACATAGAATCTTTTTGAAGGAATCTCTCTTAATAGATAATTCCTCTATATAGCGGACGAGGCCAACAATGCAGTGGTCGTCTGTACGGGTTTCTGCTTCAAATATTTTCATATGTGAGTAAATCATCTTATCGTGACAGTCGCCCATTTTCAGAAAATATAAAATAATCATGCATCAGCCTGCAAGAGAAATTTAATATGAAAACAGTTCCAGCCCGCCAAACGTCAAAAACAATAATATTCCTCGCAATAACTTAAACATGTGTCCCGGGAAGCAGTGCCCCTTTAGAGACATTATTTTCTCTCATGAGCTACAATTGTACATATGAGTAAAGGAAAAGTCGCAAATGAAAATTGAGTTCATTCAGGTAATGTTAGTGGTAAACGCAAGCTTATATATGGCAAATTTTAAGCACCGAAAAGAGCATGGAAAAAATTGTCACGTTTATCTTATTACGAAGAAGTGAAGAAAAGTCAAATCTTGTTACCCCCTACTCCCTTTAAGATCGTAAGACAGTGCTGTCATCGTGTAGGTCAGTGAAAATTACGGCACTTTAGGGATTTGTATAACACAATAAGGGACTTTTAGAAACTAGAAAAAAATTCATAAGTAGGAGTTATAGGGATAAAATTTCTGTGTAGACTGGTGTGTGTTTGTGTGTGTGTGTGTGAGAGAGAGAGAGAGAGAGAGAGAGAGAGAGAGAGAGAAAAAGAGGAAGATTCTTTCTATCTATAAGGCAATAGTCACCCTTCTCGATAAGCGAAATTATGTTAAATATATATATAATAATGCAAATGTTTAGGGCCGAATTTAATTTAGGATTTCAAACTTGCATTATTTTTTTTTTTACTAACAATTGGGGTTGTATATACACCATGAGTGGACTGCGGGGAACTTTGGTGTGCATAGGATGTTCTTCCAGTTTAGAAGATGCCAGAAATTGTCAATTCGCATTTCAAAATGAACTGGTGCATCTGCCCCCACTTGAAATAACCTCTATCCATCATAAAGCCTCTCCCAACGTTCACGTGAAGGGCTTCGCTTTTTTTTTATTATTATTATATCAAAAACACTTTCATCTGGTTAAAAGAATTCTGGTTTGAGATTATGAGTAAGATTCTGGAAGTGGCTTGAGGAACGACCATTTTGTAATATTGTGTTTAACAGCAGTCAAGTAATGATTTCCAACATTTCTTAGGAACACGTGTTTTCCTTTTTCAGGTGACTGCTTTCTTCAAAATCATGCTCTGTAATTTCCACTGAAACGCTTTTACAAATCTTTCCCCGCAAAGTTGGAAGACAATTTATTTCATCGTACAAGACGTGAACACACACAGCTCATCATCTTTTTAAACGCTCCGGTAAACATTGTAAAAAGTTTTACAGAGAACATACATCATTTCAGTTTTGATTGTTGGTATTCTTCAGAGTTTAATAATTTTCTGATAGTTCGCTTTGTCTAGCATTGAACTTTTTCGCTGAGGAATAAACGTTAAAAACTATTCAACTTAAACAGGCCACTGTTCTAAAATTCAGTTAGCTGTGTTCTCCACTCATACACAGCATAGCACATGCTTCACAAAAGGATGATACGGTACTTTTAAATTATTCTGTATCTATCAAAAACTTCGCATCATGAAGAAAAATATTTTTAAAAATGTAAACAGACTGGATGAAATAATAAGCTTTGTTTTCAAGTTCATCAATTGTATTTCGGTATGCACTGTGGGTGGTATGAATATTATATGTCCAGTAATATTTATTTTCTTCCAATAGCTCATTGTTCATAAGAGTAGCGCTCTTTTTATTTACATTTGGTCTGACCATTCCTAACATGATCAAATTCTACGTGGCGAGGGATGCATTCTCTGTAGCGGTATGCAACTTTCTAATCAAATCCACCAGTTGTCCTACTAGTGATGACGTCATTACGGCGCTGCACTAGGTTTTTTTTTTGTTTTTTTAACACTCCATAACTAATAACTATGTATAAATGTTGCACTGGGTTAATATAAAATAATTTGGATGAAACTACTGCACAGTAATTCAGTATGTACAAATTTTATCGCATGTGTATGGCAGTTTAAGGAAAGTGTAAATAATGGACAGTGTTTTGGTCCCAATGCTGTCCGCTGCAACTGCATATGAATAATGTGCATGAAAGTTTAGCAAATCAGTGCATTAAGTCACCACCAGATATTATTGGTGGCTATATTTTTTATTATTTATTGTAGTTCTTTGCGTATCATTTTCTTTTTTGGAATCTAGATCTCATGTTCATCGGGAACACGATCTGTACATATGTATTATGATATCTAAACGTACGTGTAGCTTGGCTACATTATTCCACCCATACATGGTAGCCCTTTATTTATATAGAAGGTCGTAATGTTTCCAGTAAATTATTTATGAATATTTAGTCGCACCATGTGAATGCAGAAATTCCATACTCAACACACAAACCCGAGCTCTTTTACTATTTCTTTCCTTGATTTGTGCGTTTATCTAGGAAGTCGTCATTTAAGACTTAAGCCATTTGTGAACTGTCTCTGTGTGTTACTATATAAATTAAAGTTGTAAAGGTAATAGAACAGTATGTGTAACAATTGTTAATTTGTAGAAATAATGTAAAATAAATACAGCTGTCCATGTTATCATTTATGGTAATTTAACCCGTGACTTACTTTCTTGTTTCTTTTCCAGTATGGACACTCTGTGCTACATGGTGTGAAGTCAGTATTAAGGATATGCATCATTTACGGAATGAGCTTGCGTACTGCTATATGAAGAGATCTAATTTGTAATATAGTATGTTAGTGTTTCAATCGCGTAATTTGTTATAATTTTCATAGATGTTGTGTGGTATTGTATGTTTTTTTTGTTTTTTTTTATCAGCTTGTACTTAACATATTAGAGGCCAGTATCATTACTTTTGTTCAGTAATCTGTTAAGATACTTTTGTTTGCATTTAATATTTGGTTTCGGTTTTTGTGCGTTTCTAGTGTGGTTTACTTTATGGGAAAGAGGTAAAGTACGTTGTTTAGCAAAACTTGGCATTACAGTATTGTGTACTTGTAGAGACTGCAGAACATTAGTCAACGGTTATTGCTCAAAAAAAGAATCGAAGATAATACAGCCTGTTTACACTGTCGTGTTGGCAAGCTATACCAAATAAAAGGTTACTCACTGTGAAACAAAGATGAAGTGAATGAATTGCTATTGCTTCGTAATAAGCACATCTCGCTTTCATAATGGCCAAAGGTACTGTTGTGTATACAAAACGATCACCTGTCTATTTCTTTTGTACAAAGACTTCAGTAAGAGATTTATGTAAAAATCCTTGGGTTAATCAAGAAACTGATCTGTAGTTTGGAGTTGTTTTTTTATTTACTTCGTGTGAATATACATACATAGACACACACACACACACACACACATAAAATATATACCCATTTATGTTGCGACTTCGAACAATTATTGTAAATAATCTATATTTGTACACAGAATCTGTTTCTCTTATCATGAGGGACTTTCAACGTAAAGCGTAGATGGATGTTATCCATCATATATAAATGTATAGTAATGTATTCAGATTGTTGTTTACATAAAAGATATTTAGATTATAAAATACGAATGTGTTTTATTTTAATATTAATACGTTATTAACCCCAACAAAGATAATTTAAAAAAGGAATAGATTGAAGTGAAACAAGAAATTGTAACAGCAGGCAAGCACCCTTACAGTTTAGGGCTCATTAACTAGGCCCTCCACCAAGCCGAATTTTAGAAATAGACTATCGTTTTGCACCACAATGGTTAAAAAGTTGCTCTTATATTTGTGGGGTCAAGTAATGATAGCTTTCTACAGCAAAATTTGAAAAATCAGTGACACATATTGCTACAGATTGCACTTACTTTGCATTCAATTACACCGCAACGGTTAAAAGCACATACACACAAGTATATATATATATATATTGGAGTGAGGAGAGAAAAAGTGAAACTGGTACAATTTATAAAAGTATTGAAACTAAATTAAAGGTTAAAACAGCCCTTCAATAGATACACAAATTATTAACAGTTTTATTCAAATCAAGTGACGCCATTTGCAAAAGAAAACAATTAGATAAAGAATTACTCTTAAATATTCTTAGCTCTAAAGACCAGACATGAAAACAAGAGAGCTACTCAAGGTAATGGATAAAATCTTATTCCCAAGAGTGTTTCTAATTTTCGTAAGACCATTTACACAGAACTTCAATCTGACCTTGCTTCGCACAAGAACTAAGAATTATGACAGTGACAGACACATGCCAAACTGAAACTATCAGTGATGTGAATGTTAACACGCGACTTTATACAAGTGTTTTAAAAATGATGTAAACAGCTTTACCTTGGAAAATCACGTTTTCTCCCATCAGAAACTACAACTGTCACTTCAATTAGACACAAGAATGGTATAAAAACCCTTCCTTCCTTCCCCGTTTGACCCGGACTTTCTTCAAGTCTTGTTCCCAAAATCCACGACAATAACAAGTGGACTCCCATAAGAAAGCAGGCGACAACCCTGAACCAAAATTAATAAAACCAACCAGAACATGAAATCGAGAGGTCAGTCTTGACAACGTCAATCAGTCAATATCTAATCTGAACAGTTAATTTACGCTTTTTGTGTTAGAAAGTGATCATAGTCTAATTTTATCTAAGTTTATTAGTGAACTTCATAATACCAGAACATTTCATTTCTCCAATGAACTTTACAACAATCACGAACTTAAGTGTATTTGTGTGTAATAGGAAAAGAAGAAAACTAAGAAAGTGCTAGTGCTATTGACAGTATTAAGGAACGTTTGTTTTCCTACGCAATTTAGTGAATATAGAGACTTCTTCAGTGAATATCAGAAAAGGTGTGTGTATCAGGGCATGATTATGAAATATTCAAGTAAACATATTGCTCAAAATCACTCTAAATTTCGGTTGACAAATGGATAGATTATTAGCTATGAAAGTAGTCTCATTTAATCAAATAAGATAGTAAATTGTCAGTTCATATTTCAGTGTCTTATGTCAGCATGTCCTCCCATAGTTATTAAGTAGTTAGGTCTTTTAGGAGTAATTCAATGTTGTTTCTTCAGGAAAAAGTAAGTATCTCCAAGTGTCAAATATATACAAATAGTGCTTTTGCTGATGTCTGTTTTATAACTAATGCATTCCGGTCCGCTACGCCTCCCCATGATCTAAATATGGGAAGAAACCGTCAAATATAAGCAAAATAAACAACCTCACAGCGAAGGTTAATAATATATATTATTTAACCTTCTATTTATTTACAAATTCTTACCGTATTTGAGTCACGGGAAGGCGTAGCTGATCGATGCACATTTTATAAATCAAACAACAACAGTAAAAGCACTATTTGTACACATTGGATATACCTGGAGATACTTACTTTTCCTGAAGTAATCGTAAAGACCTAAATACCTAGTAATTATGGAAGGACGTGTTGATATTATACACTGAAATAAGAACTGACATTTTACTATTTTATTTGATTGATTGGAACAAATTCCTAACAAAGAATCTATCCTGGGTCGATCTGAACTTGGAGTGACTTGAGCAAGTATGTCTACTTCTATATTTGAGAATCATGCCCTTAGATACACGTATCTTTATTTTATTCCCAGTTGAAGTATGTCTTCACTACACGGTGAAAGATGTAAATGTTCCTCCATACTGTCTATAGGTGTAACCGAATCCAACGGTGCACAGTCGAGTGTACTATTTGCATCGTCCCGTTTTAGCCTGTTTAGCCCCGTTGTCCGATTTCAAACGGTAGATGGCACTACTGTAATAACAGTTGAATGCCTAATGGACGCAATGTGCATGTATGAATGTTGACGGTCATATTCCGAAGGAATGGGAATTTAATTTAATTTTTATTTAAGGCTTTTTGGCAACTTTGGCTCAGGCCGAAGAAAGTAAAATGTTAAACATAGAAAGTTATCAACAAATGTTATAACTATATTGCAACAGTTTACTAATTGCAGATCGTGAAAAAATAATAAATTTCCTCGAAGAATTATATCTGAAAATATACAGCATCTTACTGGATTTCTACAAAGGGGGGGGATTGTAAGTAGAATTTTTCAGTACCAATTTTAACAGTAAAAATTTTAGTTATACTCAAAATTTTGGAGGGGGTGACCCCTCTATCGGGGTATGAGAAAGGGCAGAATCCTATGTGACACATCAAATCAAGGCACTTCTGTTGCGGTTTGATTAATGTAGTAAAATAAAAAAAAAAGAAAATTCGTTATGCAAACCTGCACATAGAAACACAAGTGAAGACGCGAAAGTAGATATTCTAGAACAGCAATTCAGATATCTCCATTCGGTAGATCCGGGGTCGATATCTATGGCCTGCCTGAGGTTTTTCCGTGTTTTGTTGTTGTACCAGGCAAATACGGGGATGATACTTTGAAACTAGGTCACCTGTGGTCGACTGCCTCATCTATCCCTCAGATATCTGGAGTTTCTAAAATTTAAAATTAATCAGAAAGCGGGTTATGGTCACACCTCTAGGGATTCCCTTGCTTCTGTGTAGATAAACCCTAAGCATAGCGCTAAAATATCTCGTGAGACTACTATTACAGATTTTACTAAGCTTGTCTCAGGACTTTTTTTTTTGTAAGATCTATGGTAGCCGGCTGGTCCGATACAATCTTGTACTCAGGTTAGGTAAATTTACTTTCGAAAGACTAAATAAAGTTTTTTTTTTTAAATCCCATCTGCGACCTTGTACATGTAAACTTTATTGATACGATGGTGGACCATTTATAATAACTCCGGAACTTATATATACTCTTAGTTTATTTTCTTGTTTAAATTTCTCACGATAGGGTAACAGGTTAATTTAATCTAGTTTTCATTAATCTTGATTACACTAGGTTAGCAAAAGTTTGATAAAAGTGTGCTTACCCTAAAGTGGATTTGTTCCCGTGAGAATAAAGCATGAGTGGGATTAATATTCCGAGAGTACACGGTCAGATTTTTTTTTATTTTCAATGTTATCAAATCTAATGTAACCTGAAGAGAAGCTGACAAGCTCTACACGAGCGGATCATCCATTTACTCCTAAACCAAGTACTTTCCTTTTCTTATGTGTCTACATGCTATTGTTGGCATGAGGTTTAGAGTAATTCGTAAATTTATCGACGTGGTTTTTCTACCGTGTACAAAATCCAATAATACAGTTTCTCATTAGGTACGACAATGCTAAGAACGTGATGCAACCTTCACATAACAAGAGTAATCTGTTTAGGAGTGTACTCGATTATAATCACTGCACGACCCTAATATTCTTAACCTTTTCATGCAATCTCATGTCTTTCATATTTTGGCTTAAGACTCAACACGCTACGTTAAAGCAAGGTTAGGCTAGGTTGCATCAAATACGAAAAAGTTAAAATAGTACAAGAGCCCTGAAGTGTTTACAATAGAGCAGCTCCGTGATAGGTTACATTACCTGGTCCGCACTATACATAACATTACTCTTTTAATTCATGTGTACGAAGCTACACATGGGTAATTAACAAAGCTTAAGTTGCTTGCGTAAGGGATAAATGTATCCCTATTATTTAGGATGAACTTTACTTTTGGGACCCCAGGTTCCGCCAGCTATTAAGACATATGTACGGTCTCTACGCCATTCCCTTCCAAATAATTTAAAGTGACACTTCTATAAAACCTAATAACAACCAGAAATTTATAAAGTATTATGAAAAACTATGTCTCATTATTATTTCGTTAAATACGCACTCTAGTTTATCAACAGATGCGGAACTATATGAATGCTTTGTATGGCTCGTATTTATGCTACAAAATCAAGGACTACCGTGTCGAAAGAGCAAAGACAGGTTAGAGAAAGGTAACGTGAGGTATTTTTATTACACGCTATGCACATTGCCTTGAACACTCCAACGTACTTTCCGATCTTTCACTCCCATTTCATAATTTGAAACTTTTATTTTGCGTTTCAACTCTTCCACAGGCGTTGGAAACATTACATTTCTCCTGTAAATTTTACACATTTGGGGCCCCCAAAGTAAAATTTGCCCATTATTTCTAATGAAACTGATCTGAAATCAGTTATATATAGTGTGGGCCACAAATCACCGTAAGTCATAACAACTGGTTTCCACAAACGATTGCATTTAGTAGCGGGAATTTATCGAACTATTAAGAAAAGTTGATTAACGTTAAAAAAAAACTAAAAAACACACATATTTAATGTCTTCAAATCAACACATTACTTTCTTCTTCAAATATGGCTTCTAGCCGCACAAACGGTGGATACGTTACATCCAAGCGTACACTAGTTGTGCCGTCGATACACACCCTTCATTACGCCCTATACCGCTCAATTCGGATAGCAACAACGGTGCATCAAACGGTACAACGGCACAATCAAGGGTGCGAAATGGTGGATTCGCATGGGCCTTATAATACTTTCACTTTTCTTCTTCTTGTCTTCTTAATACACACAATGGCTGCATTCAAAGGGCTGAGCGTCTAGGATCGGGAATCCTTCGGATGACAGTTAAGGTTTATGCTCAACTCAACAAACAGTTGAATATTATAAAGTGCACGGGTGAACTTCGACGAACAACAGAATATCGTACAGCGCAAAGAGTGATAAATATGACGCGCCAGGAAGATGTAAATGTACTTGTAAATATGCAAACATGGTCCACAACTGGACCCTGTGGATTAAGAACTAAAATAAACTAGTGTGGAAAAAGGGTGAATCCATAGGACATTCTGTTACCACCTTTTCCCTAAAAGCATTAATTTCTTTATTCCACCAGTAGTGAACAGGCGTGACCCACACCTTTCAAATGTACCTAAGGTGGACGATTAGGGCTATTAATAACAGTGAGTCCAGTCTTTATCCTATGCAGGAATGCATTTATTTGTTCATAGTTACTAACGTGAATTTAAATTAATATGAATTTCGGATTACTTGTGCATTTTGAGACTAAGAAAATGCTTTAATAAATCACACGGAGTAACACCTTGCGGAGCCCCTGACACATACGTGGAATTTTGTACTTTACTCACATTAGACTAGAAAGAGAAGAATCTGGGTGATATTTCAAATCTTGATTTCAAGGTTCTAGAACACTGCCCCCCCCCCCCCTTCACTTCCAAGAGTCCAAGTGAGGAAAGTTTTTTTTTTTTCTCTCTCAAAAGAAGTGACATTCTTTACACATGATACTCCTGTAACCGGGCAGCGTTCTAGAACATTCCCCTTTTACTAGCAGTTTTTTGACTGCTGGTTGTCGTTAGGTATTCATATGAGTGTCTTGTGGAATTGAAACGTACGGTACATACGGCAGAATAGCTAGCTGTCATAAAGTGCAGCATAACCGAAGTAGCTTATGTAAATTGCTACCTAAAACTTTAAATATAATTTGCAGTTTCGAATCCCAATTTATGCGCGGAAACATGTGACTACCAACCCGGCTAATTTAATTTAGCAGTTTAAGAATTTAATTTGTACGAAATAAATATTTATTTTAAACTCTTGTAATACCACATGAAACTGGTCTTGTTTCTAACGCCAAGAGTGATGTTTATATGAAAGTAGAGATTCAGCTCTCTCGCCTCGCAGTGCCGTATTGCGGTACAAGCAAACACACAACTATATATATATATATATATATATATATATATATGTACACTCATGCTCAAAATTTTTTTCGCATGTCTTTATTTGACAGTTTTTGACAAATAATATTTTTCTCCTTGGATTCTGGCGTTCGATTAATTGTTTTGCTTGTAAAGAATGTAATAACGAATATTTCCTGAAATTTTGTCACAAAAATACTAATTAATAAGGAAACTAGAAAGAAAAAAATAAATATTGAGAAATTGTAGAAAAATGTCTTAAGTCAGAAATTTGGCAACATAAGGAAATTCACAGGAAAATAAGGGATTTTCTTTTCTTGCCGTAACAGTCCATATCTTTAATACTATCTGAACCTGAAAACAGAGAATGTTCACTCAAATGAAACAATACGCAAACAAAGGTAACAGACATAATGCATGCACCGAATAATCATGACAGAAACTATTTAATCCCCGAAAAGGAGCGAAAAAAAGACATAAAATCTCGTTTAACTTTCGAAGTGAAGACTCAGTCAACGATTCAGGAAGAAATATCAAAAAACGTTATACCACAACGCTCTCGTGACGTAGGGGCTAAGCTGTGGGCGTGCGGAGTGAAGGGTCCTGAGTTCGAATCTCCACCCATCCCTAGTGATTTTTTTTTAATAATATCTAATACAAAACAGGATGATAGGCTTTTGTAGTTCGCGATTTGTTTCTTTTTTGTATTCTCCCATTGTTGATAGAAATGTCTTTCTTACAGTACAGGTAGACACTCGGAAAAGTGTAAGTGTTTTGTATTAAATTTTACAAGACAATAAATATGTGTTCAGAACTGTATTCTCATGTAAGGTTTAGCAACATGTCCTATGAATGTATGTGCTCCAAAGCAGTTGCACTTCTAATCTCTATACCTAATCCATATTTAAAATTAGTCATGCACATTACGTTTCAAATTCTCAATAAGTATCAGAACGTTATATGTAAAAATATTACTTTCATGTTATGCATAATATACCTATCTAACCCTTGATTTAGTTTACGAATTGTAACAGTGTATAATGTAGGGTTGCCACCTTTTGATGAATGAATTACGGGACAAATCTTAAATAACTTAAAATAAAAGTAGTTTGTTGGGCCCTGTACTACTATATGGCTATAAGCACAATTTAAAACGTCCATACTAATCAATTACACACAGAAAAAGTCTTACTTGTAAATGCTCACATCCCAAAAGCACTGGCGGGCGGAAAATTGATATATAACAAGGACTCATGTTAGGGCCTGGGGATGTGAAAAGAATCTACATAGTAAACAGCTGAAAAAGAGACCATCCTATGTATTTGTTAAAATTATCGATATGTTGAAAATATGTCTGTGAATTTACTACTGATAATACGGGACGTATAAATTTTACCCAAAATACGGGACAAGTGGCAACCTTAGTATAATGCCTACAGGTTTCTAGAATATTCTATTATTATTATAGTAGTCGTGAGTTTTCACAGACAGTGTATAGAAGAAGAAATTAAATAATAAGCTATTCTTCTTAAAACAAGTCTAATTCCCAAAACTGACAATTTCCAGTTGGCAGAATGCGAAAGTCTAATTTAGAAATGAAAGATATTTACCTAAGGATAAGCAGTGTTCGATTTGCCGGGGGGATGGGGGAAATCTTCCCTGGTACGAGAGGATTTCATCCCCGGTTGTGGACTCTAAATATCATCCCAACCAGGGATATAATTCCTCCCCCCCCCCTTTCTTGGAAAGTATGAGGTAACATGTAGTACATCTATAAAACATTACCTCGATGAAAAATCATTTGTTTAATATTTTAGTCTGAGCGATGGCTTGTATTCCAATAGGCTTCTTTCGAGAAAGAAAGGATCTACACTCCGAACCCGAATCCAGATAAAGTATGCTTCCTCCTCGCCTTCAACCATGAAAAAAACACATCAGTGTGCAATAATAAAAGATAACAGGACAGCTTGTCCTGTTAGGATTTTACTCAAATGAAAAGCATTTGGTTCCAAGGTTTATAGATAGTTGTAAAGCTTTGTTCCTTGTCACCCATTGCCCTCTGTGGGTGGGGGTGGGAGTCGCTACAGCCAAGAAAGCAAAGCTGAGGAGTTATGCTTTCTTTGTGGTAAAAATTGTCGCAGAAAACAATCGTATCAGGACAAAACGATGGTATATTTTTACCCTCAGCAGGGTCTTCCGTAGTCTGTACCCATGAAAATCCATAAAAAAAACTAAGCAGAAAAAAAACGACCAGAGATTTCAGAAGCTCAAGTATTGTTCATTCATTGTTCCAGTTAGTGTCGCCGATTATGTTCCTGCTAAACCACTAACAAGTCATAAGACAGTCAACAGCAGTTCTGTCAATTGAAAAGGATTTATCCCCCCAAATGGGATTTTCCATGTTCACGCGGGATTGAGGGATTTTTCAACCTGAAACGGGAATTCAAGCAGTATGTCAACTTACAACTTGATTTGTATATGTTGTCTCTTTCCTCTATCTTTCCCTTTCTCTATTTAGCTCTGTTGCTGAGAGGGCTCTATTTCTCTACCACCATGGACAAAGTGTTTTTAAAATTGACCTCTTCCCTGGAGTGGCCGGGGTGAGGGTGAGGGTTAGGGGGGTACAGAAAGCCAGAAAAAGGTCGGCGGAACCTCCAAATTGTCAATTGCTTTCTGAGAGAATGGGAGGCTATCATGCTGACAGTTATAATGGAGAATGTAGAGAGATTTTACACAGGGTTCTTGGATTTGCAACGGGATCAGAGATATTGGCCGAACACCGAATTTTAGCTGCAGAATGAATCGTAACTGAAAGGAACCGCTTTTCCAAAACACACCCCGATTTGTCAAACGTTCTTCTCTATTTTTCTCTTCTCCCAGCTTTTTTGACATAGAGGTTTTTTTAATTTAATAAACCGAAATATACGGCAAGCAGTTCAACGTAGTTTTCGCCTTGTGTGCTGATAATTCAGTAGGAACTCGGATAGGGAGAGCTAGTGTTTACTTCTGTTTGAGTGTGTTTTTTTTAAATCACAATTATTTCGTTGATCTATTGTTTCAGCGTTTCGAACTTCGGTGTTAGTGTGTGTGTGCGCGTATAAGTTGTATTCAGTTGTGTTCCCCGAAAACTTGGGAATCGGTCATATCGTCGAAAATCAAAAACGGTCATAACGTCGAAAGAATTGTACAAATCGTCTAAGAAACGGTCAAAGCGTCGAAAGGCATATCGTCGAATCGCTAAATCGGTCATAACGTTGAATTAATTTGACAAATCGTGGAAGGAAACGGTCAAAGCATCGAAAAGCATATCGTCGAAATGCAAAATCAGTCATAACGTCGAAAGAACTGGACACATTGTGGAGGGAAACGGTCAAAGCGTCGAAAAGCAAAAATGGTCAAAGCTTCGAAAGAATCCGGCAAATCATCGAAGGAAACGGTCAACGCGTCGAAATGCAGAAACTGTTAGAGCGTGCGAGAGAGGAAAAAAATGACCACGGAAAGGGAAAAAATACCCACCGAGTAACCGCAAGAAAAGTTTAACTCATATTAATTTATCTCTTTAAATGTTATATTGTTACGATAATAAGCTATATAAAACAGTTAATGGCAATGCTATTTCTCCTTACTGTAGAGTTATAAGGAATATTTGTGTTTTAGAGGAACGTGATTAATGATTAGTAAAAGTTTATGGATTCTTTTTCCTGATATGTTGAATTTATTACTGAAAGTTTCTTTGAAAGGAAAATATAGATTATATTGTACCATTTAGAGATGTCTAATAAATGTTATTAACATAATAATGTCTATTACATAGTCTTATGAATAAATTTAATTGATATGAAAGAGAAGTACATTTCCAATATAAAAATTTCCATTACATCAGCTTTCAAATAAATTTAATAAATATGAAAGAAACTATGATTTCAAAACAATAAAATTCATTACATAATACTAAAAATTAATTTAATCATATATAATAAAAATGAATGTCACGATGTTTGTCACCACATAACGCCAAAATTACTTGACAGATGGCATTGGTTTTTCGTACATGAGTAGATTATAGTTCCTGTTCCTGTTCTTGAACTGGTACTAGAGGTTTGAAGAAATTCAGCTGGAATTTCCTTTTGTTACCCTTGTACCCACTCCATTAACGTTATTGAGAAAGCATTTCATAAATTGAATCGGCAGTTTGAAGAAGACAATAAACGCCAAAAATGTGAAAATCTACTTTATGCCGGATTTGATATCAGGAAGGGATTTGATATATACAATACACAAAGAAAGCAAAAAAAACAAAAAAAACAGTAAAGCCTTCAAAAATAGGTGCGAAATAGAGATGGGCAAAACTAGCGTAGAGCTATTTTTCACTTTACATGTGATAAATTGCTATGACGGCTACAACCGATGAAAAATAGCAGTTACTGGCTTAGCTGCTACGTTTCTCCGAAGCTTATTAATGGTGAAACGCATTGTGTCCTGTTTTGTAAACAAACAGAACTGCTGGGAGAACGGAACAAAATGGCAGAGACTTGTCTGCAGAGAGGAAAACCATGACGTGTGAACACTACGTAATTAGTAGCGTCTGTTACTCGTGTACGGAATTGATATAAAGAGCTCTCAGAAAGCACTGGGTGATAGTTGGCTACGTGAAGTAATGGATAAGGCGTTGGTGTTGTAATGCAGTGGTTCCGGGTTCGATACCAGTTCATCGCAAGTTTTTATTTTTAAAATGGTTTATATTTTAAATAGGTTATTTTGAAATTTTATTGTTTAATTTATTTTATAACTTTATTTGCATTTAACGTTTTTTGTAATATTTTCCGTTTATTCTGATTCTGTAGTCCAATTCAGATTTAACAAAATGGTAATAGAAAATGGGTAAGGCATTGAACTTGGGATTCAGTGGTCCCGGGTTCGGTACTCCTTCACCTAAAGTTTTTTTTTATCTTTTAAGAGGAACTCCTTTTCATTTTGTAATTTCGAAGGAAAGCTCTGGTCTTGCGATTAGACTTTTTTTCTTCCTTTGAGGCAGTGAAAACAGTACGCACATTAAACAAACGCTAAAAAATCGAAATTAGTTTTTTTAATAAAAACGCACCTCAATTTATACCCTCTTATCATAAGGAAGAAGAAAAGAACAATAGCTAGTTATAGAATGATTTATCTGGCCTTGGAAATATTAGTTAGTTTGAAGAAGGGAACAAGGCCACTAGCGTCTCAAAACAAGAAGGCCTATTTTCGAATGTCTGAGAAAACACGATTCAGTCGCGTGTGCAATAAAAGAGAACACCATACCTGACTTTACCAAACTTCTACGTGTCCTTGTTCACTAATTTTATTAAATTTCCTAATGCGTTTATATAATAATAATAATAATAAATCACAGCAATATTCAATCCACTACTGGATGAGGCCTCTCCCCGAAGGGAGGAGTTGGTCTACTTCCACGCTGACCAGACAGGTTGGGGGAGGAGAGCTCTCACTGCGATCGCCACTGTATTTTATGCACAGCAGCTCCCCAATTGTCCTCAACACCGGAATCGAACCCGGGACCGCTCGCACTGAAGTCGAGCGCGCTACCGACTAGGCTACGCAGGAGCTCAATGAGTTTTTATATATATGTATGTGTGTGTGAAAAGATAAACTTTTTTTTTTTTAAAAAAAAAGACAGAAAATCTCACTATAATTCGATCTTGGATTCTCCGTATTAACTTTCCGACATGATACCAATCCACTTAATTGATAATTGGAAACTGTCTGCTTGTCAGTATCACTTACGGTGAAGGAGTAATGTGCCTGTGCGAGAATGACCCGCCCTAATAGGAGTTCCTTGTATTTGAGACACTACTACAGGGCACTTGTGTCCTGCGACTAGCGCATTGTGAAAACACGAGTTAATCGTGCGTGCAATAAAAAAATCCGTACCTGACTTAACTAACCTCCACATGCGTTTGTTCACTAATCTTATTAAATCTTCTAATTCGTTTATATATATATAAGAGAAACGTTATTT
>JAGDQP010044755.1:0-15796 GCA_022664845.1 Lepisma saccharinum
AGCCGGCGATTGCTGGACGGACGCGGGCGACTCGTTTTCTGAGTCTTCAAGTACTCCCACGTAAAATACAGCATTCACAGTCTGACCAGGCGGTACAAACTCTCTGTGAACCACTCCTTTGCAGCTAAAAAAATTATCAACATCAATTTAATCTTCAACTTGCTCTCTTCCCTCCCGAAACAATTTGTGCCACGCAAAAACACTTGATCGACCCATGGTATCACTCCCATACGCAGTCTTGATCATGTCATGGGTCTCACTCGCAGTTTTATTCAGTTTGACGCAAAACCTCACCGCGTACCGATGTTCTAACAAACGATTCATTGTAGAACGTGACACGGCACCTTGACAGGGGTTCACCTTCAACTCGATCTACACTCTGGGAAGGCTTGTAGACGACTGGTGCGCTGGTAGCTAAGACCCCCCCCCCCCCCCAACCAGCGCAGCAAGATCCCCCTTCTTCACCCCGTTGTGAAGGGAAAAATTCAGTCCGACTACTTTCCGGACGGACCCTGTATTCTAGGTTTTTTCAATGACTCAAAGTGTAAAAATTGTTCACCAACTTTGTCAACAACTAAAGTTTCGCAACCTGGCAATGAACTCGTTCAGTCTCGCAGAGATTTGGATAAATATAGGGAAAATATGAACAGGATACAAAAATGTGTAGAACAGTGTCAACAAACGATTGCAGAATTAGCTAAACAACAAGACATCTTACAACAATGGGTTCAAAATCTAGTTAATACTCAATTAAAGGAATTAAAGGTTAATTATGAGCAATCTAGTGAGACGTTACCACTAATGAAGGATACTCAAGTAAATACATCACATACAGAACTGCTATCTGGCAAACACGTTTCAAACAATTCATCCATACTATTAACTTCGGAGTTAAGCGGAAAGTTTGAAACAGTAAATCAAACATCATACAATAAAAAGAGGAAAAGTGGGTCAAGTATAAATTAAACCTAAAACGGTGGAGGATCTTTGTGTTCTGTTCCAGGATCCGAGAACCGGTTCCAAAAGTATCCGGAACCGGAGAGGATCCGGATCCGTCTCCATCCCTAATCCAAACTGAAAGCAAAACTAAGATCGTCTCCATGAACATGAACTAATATTAATATAATAATTCCCGACTGGAAAGTTTACAGAAAGAGAAATTCAGTTTTCTTCAGCGAAAAAAGTACCAGTGTTCCAGCAGGACTAACAAGTGCTCTGCTTCACTTTCTCAAGGCAATTGGTTATACAGATTCTGAGGTAGACAGTTGCAGAACAAAGTAATCGACATAAAATAAATTCACAATTTATAATAAATTGACGGAGCTTAAGTTTTGTCTTAATTGACTTAATTCTTAAATCGACAGGTACCTAATCGACATGGAAAGATTAAAATAAAAATAAATCGACCCCAAAATAAGCAGAAACGTCTGTAATGGATTTAAGTATGAGTATAATTAATAAGCATATTTCAATTCCATTCTACATCATTCTGTAGAAACATGTTTCAAATTGTATTTGTACTGGTTCTTACACTGACTTCTTTAATTTACATTAAAAGGCTGAAAACTTGGCAACATCTTGTGCGCTCGTGATAGTTGTAAAATGATTGACAGATGGAATGAAGATAATATCTTGCGCTAGTGGACTACACCCTTTTTGTTACATGAAAAAATTGCAATAGTTTTTTCTTCTCCACCAGAGGTCAGGGTTATGACACAACAGAGCCCCCTATTGTAAGGACTGATTTTCAAGCCCGCTTGCGTTGCTTGCGATCAGGGTGAGTAGCCAATTGAAACGCGTGGTGTTTCGTGGTGTAGTTTTATTACGTGTTGTAACGTGTTTCAATTGGTTATCAAATCGCAAACAACGCAAGTGGGCTTGAAAATGAGCCCTAAGTTTTAAGAACTCGATGAACATTTGCAGACATAAAAAAAAACCTTATAAATACAGATATCATTCTTTTCTTAAAACTGTATCGTCATATCAAAGACAGAAACCATACAAATAATTACTTTGGTAACTTAATAAGGGTTTTCTTACAAGAAAATGTGAATTCTTTAGAGAATAGAATTGCTTTCGCTACCGCAAAGTACGGAGTCATAACGCATGTCTTCAGATTAACGTGTACAGCTTCACCTTTGAATATAACCAAAGTTAATGATCAGTTTCGTCTATTGTGGCAAGAAGTTAAGTTAAAACGCTTAAAACGAATCTGGTTTCAAGGAATTTCAATTGTATAAATCTATTTAAGAAGCCCCATGGGTAAATGTACACAAGTTTGTAATTGACCAAAAGAAGAAGAAGAAGAAGAAGATCAATCAAGATTAAAGGATGAATTTATAGAAACAAAATACATCTACGCGCTTTTAGTTTTAAAATGTATTATGTTTCATAGTAAGGTTTCAGAGACATTTTTGCTCTGTATTACAGATATAATCTAACATTTTAGTACTAATACACTTTCATACGCATTATTTAAGTACAATGAATGAATGAATGAATGAAAGGAAGAAAGAAAGAGAGAGAGCAAAACTTGTAAGACCAACTTCACTTTGTAATGAACTATTAATTGTTAATTAAAGTATGTTTAACAAAAATTTCCATAAAGTTAACCTCCGCCATTTGTTCTAGCTTAACTAGCTAACGAGCTGGTCATGTAACACAGCTGTTCCCTTTCTTTCTCTTCGCTTAACCTTCTGTATTGTTGTGGGTGCAGAAAGGCAGACGGAAAAAGCCGACAAAGATAAAGACGGTGAAAGTGAAACTAACTGTCTTAAATCATGAAACCTTAGGTGTGTCATGAATCCATAAGCCTTTTTTCTCCCTCATCCTAGTTTTTGCATGCTTCAAGTCTTGTTTTCTATTATTTTTTTTTTTATTATTATTTTGCGTGATAGAATTGGACAAGAACTCATTTTGCTGCTTACATTAGAATTTTTCTGGAACTGAAAAGTAATTATCTAAAATGTTAGCGTATGATTTTTATTCGTTTGGGTGGGCGTGTACGAGCTCAGGCTAATTTTGATTTATAAACTCATTTCTCGGGAGGGGGGAATCATTTGGTCATGCTTTCCACGTGTTCGAAGCACAATGAAAAATCGATTTGTTTCATCAGTTGGTTCCAGAGATTATCGCAGAGTTTTCTTTCTCGGGGTGGGGGGTGGGGAGGGTGCGTAAAGTAAAAATTTTGAGGGTGTAAGTTTAAGTACGGTTTTTATCGATTTTTTTACAATAGAAAAATTAAGTTGGAGCTGCGCTTGAGAATTTGGGGTGACACCCCTAACAAGGGAGTCTGACAGAATCACTGGTTGGATTTCCTAAACATACTTTTTTTTTTAAACAATATTTCTTTTTTAAAAAAACAGCATTTCTCTTTAAAGAAAAAAGTATTCTTTTAGCTACTGGCTACGCGAAGTTCGTAAACAATAAGTAGGGTTTTAAACCTTAAAAAACGAAATAAAATTTTTTAAAGAAGGAAAACTTAGAAGTCATAATTTAACCGTGAAGCATTTCTTTTTCACTATTTATTCTTATTATATCCATACATACAGCTTCATTACAATAAAACGACTCAGTACAAAAAATGTTTCAGAGATTCAAACAAAATGTTATTGTCTTGAGAAAAAAAAAATATTTATAGCTTTTAAGCGTCCTAGTCTCAGATTGCGATAGGGCGGGGAAAAGGATGTTGGAAGGTAGTTGGGCCTACGGCTTGTTTTGAAGAAAATCTACATTGTAACTACATATATATATAATAGGAAAGTTATCCTCTGTGGGATACGCACGCGCCGTAAACGGCACATGGGGGGATGTGGAGGTAGCACTCCAAATTTTCTTGACCTACGGTATCTATAGTAAGGTGGGGTGGTTAGTCCCACTCTCGACCGCCTTTATCTGTCCAAGGTACCCAGGAATACCAAGGACACTTTGGTACTCAATTTGATAGGAGGCTGAATGTACCCCAGAGCTCTAGGCATGGGAACACTGTGAGAAAAGTCTCCAGTGTACTGGCCCGATTCGTAGTCAGACGCGCTACCGTCTGAGCCACGGCGACTCATGTAACTACATATATGGTAGGAATAAATAGTACTCTTGCTGTTAAAGGTTTACTTTATTTTTAAATGCAATTTAAGAAAATCAATATTGCATCTTTTCATAAACACCCGAAATTTTGTGTTTCGTCCACGACTTATTTTTTTAATAATATTTTTCTTTTCTCTTTTCCATTTTTCACTATGTTATGTCTCTCTACTTAACTATAATCATGTTTTTATTAATCAGGTCTATTCACTTGTCTTCCAGTCCACCCAGCTACGAAAGTTTTTTTTAGTGCATTTGTTTGAGTTATGATTAGTTCTTTGGAGTTCTTTGGACATAAAAGTTTGAAGTTACTTTCATTTTCAATGTAAAGGAAAAACAAATTTAGGAACCAGGTGAATGCAAGCCCCTACTTTAAATCATAGATTTATAACTGTGATAACCCAAACTTTTCTACGGCATGAGCAAAGCCATAGCCTATTAATAAATTTAGGTTCAAATCCAAAACTTTCGTTTGAATCTCAAAAGAACTCAACTAATCCATATATTAAATTATTAAAATTCGAAACTGGGAGGGGGACTAGCATTAGTCCACCTCCGTTTTTTTTTATTTCTGGTGAACAACCATTCTCTATTGTTCGACACTAATCATGCGAATTCTTCCACAAACAATATTGTTCAATATACAACACTTTCTCGAAGCATTGCACTGTATCCTCTCCACCTCTTACCTTAACGTAAACCATGGCCCGCAGGGCCACTTAAAATGGACTTCTGACCATTCGGCCACTTTCGTCCTTTGATAATTATTTTATGAATGTTCTTACATAGGAAAATATCTAAGTTTGAAGTTTTCGAATCGGACCCGCACCCGGACCCATTAGCACCCCCACCGCAAACGCCAGTTCCTCCACCAGACAAAGTCTTTAACATCAATAGAAGAGATGTTATATAATGTGCCCCGTCCGGTAATTGTCTAGCCTGGAAGTGGACAAAATTATCATATTCAATTTCAATAAGGATTTGATTATTATATCTATATTCTATTATTATATCTATTCCACCTCTTACTACAGCGAAGCTGTAGATATCCTGTTCACCTGCAAGTCTCCTATTCACCAGGATGCATGAATTTAATACACTAATACAAGAATGTTTGTCATAAGTATTGTTTAATGTTTAATTGTTGATAGATTGCGTTTTCATTTTAAGAAAGTTACATCGAGAGTTTATAGACGATGATTGATTTTAAAGAAGTCTTCAGATTCTATGTATCTGTTAGGATTATAAAAGTTTACGCCTATAAATATGTTTAGAAAGGCGTTGTGAGTAAAATTGATTTGTTTTTCAGAAACATCATTAGTTAATTTTTGTCAAATATACAATTATTGTAGAAAACGAACATCTTTTCCGCAGAAACCCTAAAACTCAACGGCACCTTCATGGGGTGTACCGCAAACTCATCTGTGGGTGTGACTATTAGAATCTGTTCCTTATCATTAAGGTAGTCATCAGTTTTACTTTTTTTAAGATAATAGAAGGTCTCAAGTGACAGTGGAAAAGGTGGAGTCTCTTTTCAAAAAGGAGAAGAAAGAAAGGAATACGAGGAAAACGTCTAATTGCTGGAGGAAAAGGAATATCCTTTGGCGTCTAATCCTTTGACTAATATTTGCTCTGGATTTTAAGCGGAGTCACTTTAAGTGATGAGATTTTAAGACTAACTTTAACTGGTGGAGTGGAACTCTTTCCTTCAGGAATCGTATTAGCGCAAATCCCTCTGTTCTCCAGCACATCTGTGGCAAAGAGGTTCCTGATTCCGTTTCTGAAAATAGACAACTGCTCGGCGTGACTATTTGAAACATCCATTAGTGGGGGAATGAGACAGATAGTGAGTGAGAGTGATGGACGGAAATACAAAGTTCATGGCATTTATTTTGAGGTGTTTGTGCACGGAAGAATAAAACATTCCGAATTATTCTTTGTTTGCTTTGAGACAAGGACGATTCCCCAAACTAATGCGCTATTCATTTATTTCCATGGTTGTTTTCTGTCCTGTGATCAATTCCTTACTTGATGGTAATGATGATGGATGTTTTGCTCGGATGCAGATTTATGCCTCTAAATGTTCCTTGACCTGGTAAACATATGGTGGTTTGCCATTGTTTACCATTTATGGAAATATTCCTAGAGAGGATTAACTTTAAATGTAATCCGAACCATATGTTTCCTTACTGGGGATCGAGCCCAGAATTATCTAATTAAAAAGCAACAGTGTATTTATCTACCGGAACCAGTTCTTCAAACTTCATTTTTGTGTATTCTCTTAAAATAACTTTTGATTTCATTTAATTACATTATCTGCATTAGTACTCAACTTCCAATCTCTCTCTAACTTAAAGCTTGTTTTTAGTGAACTCAAAACGATTTTGGATTTCGTTTACTTTGCTGTATACTTCTTGCCTGTATTTCCACGTAAAGGAATTTATGGCCTTTATTCATCTATGGCTCATGCCGGGAGAGGGCAGGGGAAAGGATGCGGGAAGAAGTCGATCAGAGCCTAAGTTTAAAGTACCATCCCGCGACATTTGCCTGGTGTGACTGGGGAAGAATCCTGGAAATAGTCACAATAGTCGACCGCTGGTATAGGACCCAGGACCTCCTGAATGCAAGTCCAACTACTGCGACTCGGTAGTGTTTGTGTATGTTGTTTTTTGTACAGAACGCAGAAAGAAAATAATGGCTGATTAGATAAGCTTCTTGGTCATCTTAGAGATAATGTCTACAGTGAGATTTCTAAAATTATATCCTCATTGTCCTTAATTCAATTAAACGTGCACCTATGGTATACTATAGCCAACCGTTATGCGTAATATTTTTAAACTCCTTTCACTTATTAACCTCAACGAGGAGTTTATTTTCAAAGCGCAATAAGTCCACTGGGGCAATTTTTTTAGAAGGCATAAAATAATACATTTCTCTGGGAAAACAAGCACTATAATTGTGGGAATTATCTAACATTGTAACCAGAGGTAATGTTTAGTTATAACACTAGACCATTCACACAATTATAGAGCTTGTAATCTCAGAGAAATACACTATTTACGCCTACTAAAAACATTGCCCCAATGAACTTTTGAAAATAAGCTCAATTTTATTGTACCAGGCATATTAGTCTCTAAGATGAAGAATATTTTAGACTTTTATTCTTTTCTTAAGTCGAATGTTGTGAGTCGAACAAAATACGTCAGATGCTTTCTTTAGCACCGAATTTCAACTTCAGTATTTCATTTAACCATTTACTACTAATGCTCCTTCACAATAAATTCTCCGCATTATAAATTATGTATTCAAAAGTTTTTAGATTGAAATTTCAATACCCTGCTTGTGAGATGAATTTTGTTCGACTACATTCCCTGAAGTAGTTGTTTAACTGAATGTTTTTGTAAACATGACTTGAAATTCACAAACCTCCAGTACGGCTATAAATAGAAAACTTGAGAAAACATAAAGAGTAAACCAAATACCATACTTCTGTACATAATTCATGATTAAATGCTCCGTTATATTTACATACTGGAGAAGCCTATCGTGTGAACCTATCGCTCCCCTTGGATGAGAGTCTAACTTCACCAATTTGGAAGCACTTTTTCCGTAAACATGTTCTTGAATATCTTTTCCTGGTTATCATTTCAAAGATAAGAGAGGTACTTTTGCTTAACCACCCCCTCCGAAGAAGAAGAGAAAGAATATCATATAACAACAGACACTTGTTATCTTTTGCTACACGAGTTACCCACATACGTAACAATTGTTGTCTCCTGTAACCTACATTTCTTCCCAGTTTCAAGGAAGAAGTAGGGGAAGGAAGAGAGCAGAAAACACAAAATAAGATTTTATCTTGAAAAGATGCTTTTCTTTCAGAGAGAGAAAAAAAAAGAGAAGAAAATACAAGTAGCTATGTTTTGAGGAGAACGATAGAAAAGCAGCAAAACAGAATAGGGCACAGAAAAAGGCTCTTTCTTCTACTTCATCGAATGAGACTTTTTTTGGTTGACTGGTTGCTAGGTTTTCTTGCAGAAATAACTAATTGCGGTTTTCTGATTTGTTGCGAAAAAAATAAGTCTACTTTTTCTTGTTGAACCTTTCTTTTTTTTACCCTTTTTCTTCGTGAAATGCTTTTTTAATTTTCTAAGCTCTTACCACTCCCCAACAAGCTCTTCTTTTTTTTTTCTTCTTGAACTGAAGCATGGGCATCAAGAAACCTTTTCTGAACATCATTTTTTTCTTCTTTCAAATTGTCCGTCCAGATTGTTTTTCTTTTCTCGTTAGTGGGTACCGTGGAGAAGACGGGGGGGGGGGGTCATGGTGACAATCTTCCTTCCTTTTTTTCTTTTAAGTTTAGTTTAACGAACAAAAAAAAAAAAAAAAACTTTCTGCTTTGTAGTTTGAAATGAATAATTTTCATAGAACTTTTATGTGTCAAGACTTGTTATGACAGAAATATGACGTTTGTGATATCAAAATACATCATTACAAATTAGAAAAATGTGTCCTTTTCTATACAATTATTTTTTTATAGGTCATTGCTATGCAAAAGGAAAAATCATTAAAAAAATATTTCTTATATTTTCATTGTTTACGTCATGTATAAAAATATGAAAGGCTAAGCATCTTTAAAGAAAGGTCCTAAAAATAATAATAATAATAAAAAAACAGTGAATTGCGCAGTTAAAATATTTATTAAATATCTACAATTAGTGTAATCAAATATTCTTCCAGATCCCCAATGGTGGGTGTCACCCTTCCCAATTGTCAAGTACTTGGTTAAAATTTAAGCTGTTGTTAAAAAATCGAAAGAAAATTGCAAATCTCTACTCACAACCCCCTCTAACGTTGGCTTTAAACACCCCCAAATTAAAAATCCTGATAGAATCCCTGAGTGTTATGCTGAGACAATCAATTTCTCCGAAGTTTGTTAAGTTTTATAAACCTCTCGCTGTCTTCAAGAAAGTTATCACGATATCTTATATCGGGCCACGATGGCTCAGTTGGTAGAGCGCTCACCTCTGGTGCTGGGATCGATCACTGCTCATGCCATGTGGGCTTTGTGGTGGACAAACACTGTGTGCGTGGGTTTTCTCTGGGTGCTCCCGTTTCCTTCCATTTTCTTCGTTCCACCAATTCATCCCATCATCATGCCTCCGGCCTGAGTCATAGTTGCCTGAAGGCCTTAAAATAAATTTAAAAGGTATCTTACAAATAACCTTTCTTAGCTGTTGTGGCCAGGAATTTCGCCAGAATTTTCAGTTTCGTGGGGGTGTAAAGTCATAATTGTGAGGGTGTAAGTAGAGATTTGCACAGTTTCTATCGATTTTTGACCATAAAAATTTTAAAGTTGGTAGGTGTTCTCGAGGATTTGGGGAGTCACACGGGACTGGCGAAATCACTGGTTGTGGCGATTACCTTTTACGTTTAGTGCATCTTTTTACGTTTGGAAAAAACTGTCTTTACTTCTTTTCTTTTAATTTTAGGTGCATTTTTTTGAAATCGAATAACAAACTTCCTTTTTTTGTGTATGTGTGTGTGTTGAACGTAGGTTCATTTTGGTTCTCACGGAGTTTCAGCATTTATAAGTACCGTCAACTGGAGTAACGTTGATGATTTTTTTTCTACAATGGTTCACTGTAGCGGTATATATAGGTAGATTTTCAATTTAATTTTTAAGGCCTTTAGGCAACTTTAGCACAGGCCGGATGCATGATGATGGGATGATTGGTGGAATGAATAAAGTGGAAGGAAACGGGTGAGCTTCAAGAAAACCCACGTACATCACAAAGCGCATATGGCATGAGCAGGAATTGAACCGACGACCTCTAGCACCAGAGGTGAGAGCTCTACCTTTCAGACACTGGGATCCTACATTTTTGTGTACATTGCTTGAAATATAAAGGTGTTTCTTGGAATAATTATTGTATACATAGTCTACAATATACATATATATTGTAGAATATACATATGTATATTGTATATTCTAGTTGGCCAAACAACGTGGTGGTCCAAGGCGGTATTTAGTAACTTGTTCGGTTTAAAAGAATATATCTTATGATTGGTGATCTATTGTGGAGGTAATTTGTTATTACTATTATTGTAGGACAAAAAAACAATATTCAAAATGACTTTTGAAATTTTGATCTCTAACTCAGATTCTCGTAGCAAAAAAAGACCAAAGAGTGTCCCCACTTTCTCAACATTTTTACTACATTTTTGTTACTACGGTAGATCTGTCCCGATCAAATATTATAATCATTTTTTCATCCACTTCCCTTTGTCGAATCATCTTGAAACTTTGTTCCTATATGTGCCTAACCACAACACAGATATCAAATATTATCAAAAATAAAATAGATTATTTTATCTGTATCTACATCTATCTACTGTATCTGTACGTTTGTATATATCTATGTAAGCTTAATGTACACAGATATATAGATATATTAAAATAAATTCGTCTGTTCTCAGTGGTTTTAGTTGTTACGT
Source organism: Lepisma saccharinum (assembly GCA_022664845.1). Taxonomy (NCBI): domain Eukaryota; kingdom Metazoa; phylum Arthropoda; class Insecta; order Zygentoma; family Lepismatidae; genus Lepisma; species Lepisma saccharinum. The sequence goes on from JAGDQP010044755.1 coordinate 10,576, forward strand.
ATCTCAATAAATCTTACTAGATACGTTCGTGCAATGTATAATAATAGAGAAAAATGTAAGATAAAAACAGTAATATCTGACGACAAAACTTATGATAGAAAATTAAAAAAAAAATCAATTCTCAAGTTCATGGCCTTTATTAGGAATTTGTATCAAAATGGATTTTGAGATATTGGACAATATAATTGAGTTAAATGAAATATATATAAATAGCTTATGAAATCCATGCCTTCATCTACAATGCAGTAAAAAGAAGATTGATTTATTATTTTAAGAACAGCATTGACTAAGCATACTGACAGGTTGTAGCTCAGTTGCTAAAGTGTTGGCTCAGCAATCAGAAGGTCTTGGGAACAACCCAAACTGCCGCCCATCCTGACTGAGATATTTCATGGGGAGTTTTCCTCAGTCACATCAGACAAATGTAGATACAAACTAGACCCTGGACAACTACCTTCCTGCATCTTCTACCCCACCCTATCCCGGCCTGAGATTGGCATGCCTAAAGACCATAAACAAATTCAATTCATTTGATTACACGTAAAAGGCTTGGGCACTCATTGCATTCCTTATAAACGTATTATTGCGTTACTTAGTTACTCTTTAACCCTATTTCCTAATATTAGAACGATTATAATTTTCAATCACAACCGACAATTTTTTTTAGTTAATGATACAAATTCTATATCCTTCTCGTACAAGTTTCACTGTCTTGCATTTGCTACTCCTACCAAACCTCGTTTCTCCCTTTCTGATGCTTCTCAAGTAGTCTTCACATCTTCTCTTTATGAGTGTTTTGTTTTGTCCTCTATACGTTCTTTCCTATCCATATTTTATTTTATATATTTCCGGAACCCAACAACAGATCTTCGTCATGTTTTTTTTTAAAAACATCCTGAAATTGTCGATAGTTTTGTTTGGATATGTAATAAGTTGGATATTCTATTTCTTTTACAGACTTTTCTTTAATTCACAATGGTTCATTGTGTCCTCAAATCTTGCAACGTTAACTTAACTTATTTCCCGACGTCATACAATGAAATTTTGCCCAGCGACGTAAGTCGGGTGACAATACAATATTTCATTATTACTTTCATACATTTCTATATATATTTTAAAAGCGTATTTTATTTTATTTTTCTAATATGAAACTTCTTTATCCTAAAATAAATATTAGCCCACAACGATGTTGTGTTTGACTGGTTGCAGAAGACTTTAGAATTTGGGTGATAAGAACCGAAATAACTAAAAGAAATATTTTTAAAAAAAACATACTTTTCCGAAACAATTCGTACTATAATGTAAAAAAATTATTTTGTTTATGCATGACTAAAAACAAAAGCATGGGGCGCGTCAGTTGAAGAATTTATAAAGTGACTATATATGAGAGAGCGCCTTATGCTTTTCTTTTTAGTCATGCATAAACAAAACGATTTTTTAACTTTAAGTACGAATTGTTTAAGATAAGTAGACTACGTTTATAAAAAGTTTTTATTATTTTCTTTTCAATCTTCCATTTATTTTGAGTGTTACTTTGTTCATATTTTGGATCGAAATCCATCTTCCCGTTAACTTTTCACTTTTTTTACTTGCGAACTATCCTTTCTTAATTTTCTCTTGTCCTTTTACTATTATGCCATCCGTCTATCCATTCTTTATCACCACTTCTTATATTATTTTCACGTCTTTTTTTTTCTTCTTCCTTTTCATTAGATAAATTTATTACTCTCCATAACGTTTATGCAAGTTATCTCTGTTTCCGGCACTTATACACTTTCGTTTTGATGTCCACAAATCGAGTAGAACAATTCGCATTTTTAATATTATTATTATTTCTCAACTGTAAGTTTTTATATTGAAGATTTACTGTATTCCAGTGTTCCTTCATTACCTCAAATTCTGCTTTATTCACACCAAATATTAGAATCTTTAAACTAGTTTCTTGTGTTTAGATATGCAAATTTTGTACCCTTGTACAAAATTTGTTCTGGGAATGGTACACGTGCCAACTAGGAATTCTACACGCCTAAGTATTTGCCTCGGACCAACTTTACTTCCGAAAATATTTACTAACTTTTTCGTTTTACTACTTTCTAATTTTTGTCAGATTTTTAGAAAGTGATTCATTAACTTGTCTTCTCGTTTTCCTGTTGATTCGTATCTTCATCAACTCCCTATTCGTTCCCACTATCGTAGTCCTAATGTGTAAACAAGTTGCCATTAGCTCTCTTTACATGCTTGGCAGGCATTTCAAGCAACTTTCGTCGAAATAACTTCTCTATTTGATCCGTCCTTTCACTCTGAAAACACACTTTCTTCCTACTTTGCAACATTTCGATATCGTTTTATTTTCTACGCCTACTCTTGAAATGCTGATGCTTTCGCAAAGGTCCTGATTAAGTTTGCTGTTTCAGATATATTTGCCAACTTCTGTACTCCAATATTTACACAGAACTCACTACATGTGTTACCCGTATCAAAGACGGTTAGAGCCTCGCAGGATTTAATACATAAAAGCAGTTACGTGATTTTTAAATCACCAATTTTGCCATTACCTCTACTGTTTGTCCACTACTGAGAACAGAATTCCAATATCTGTGTTCTTCATACAACATAAACATGACTAATTTTCTTTTTTCCCGCAAGTTTCCAGATGGACTGTCCGTTTACACTATGTATCTAGTGGTTACATACAGCCAATCAGGACGCAGTAGCACCTTCAATCACTGGATAAAAAAGGTCATGATTAATATTTCATTTACAGCTTGATCGGTATCACAATTTTTAGCGCTGATAATTGTGTGAAAACATTAGTTACTATTACAATCAATGGAATATAACAATCAACCTACAAAGTTTAGTAACTTACAAGGGGACTACCCCAAGTCTTACAAACCGATTGAAACCAAATTTGTTGTATGAACAGGGCACAACCCCAGAACTAAAAAATATGGTAACAAAAACTGCTCCAATTACCCCCGTGCGATATTTTGCCCCCCTAGTCGAATGACCTAGTCATCAATATTCCCAGGCCAAACTGCTAAACTAAAAACACAAAGCCTAGACGCTGTCTAATATGGCGTCCTAAAATAAATGCCGACAGATTCAAAATTTGGAATGAAGGTCAATCATCAAAAGTAGATTACGAGAATTATCAAAGTTATTCAAGAAGTCACCATCTTGAATCCAATATGGTGGACTAGAATGTATTTCACAATGGCTGGGTCTAAAACCACCAAAGTTGGCACAAATGTTGATTATTAATAGGTGGTCACGAAATGATAAAGGAATTTGGAAACAGACGCCATCTTGAATCTGATATGGCGTCTGAAAGTAAATATTGGAGGTATATGCACAGCCCAAAGTACTGAAGCTAGAAATACCCAATTTGGCATAAATGTATATGAGAATGGGTAGATAAAGGAAAAAATGCCAAATTGTGAAAATGTTGCTATCTTGGATCCAATATGGCAATCTTTGCAAACTTTCGTATTATCCCCTTTACCTAAATGAACATTTATACCAAATTCCGTGTTTCTAGCTTCAGCCGCTTGGGTTGTACATATACTCTTGTTATTTATTTAGGCCGCCATATTGGATCCAAGATGGCAACTTTTTCACAATTTGGCAATTTTTCCTTTACCTACCCATTCTCATATACATTTATGCCAAATTGGGTATTTCTAGCTTCAGTACTTTGGGCTGTGCATATACCTCCAATATTTACTTTCAGACGCCATATTGGATTCAAGATGGCGTCTGTTTCCAAATTCCTTTATCATTTCGTGACCACCTATTAATGATCAACATTTGTGCCAACTTTGGTGTTTCTAGCCCCAGGCCATTGTGAAATACATTCTAGTCCACCATATTGGATTCAAGATGGAGACTTCTTGAATAATTTTGATTATTCTCGTAATCTACATTTGATGATTGACCTTCGTTCCAAATTTGGTATTTCTAGCTTCCGTAGTTCGGGCTATGCATATGCTGCAGACATTTATTTTAGGACGCCATATTGGATTCACGATGGCGACGTTTCCAAAATTTCTTTTCTGTATCGTAACCTCCTCATGATAATCAACATTTATACCACATTTGGTGTCTCTAGCCTCAGCGTCTCGGCTCTGTGTTTCTAGCTTTAGCTGTTTGGCTTAGGATAAAAGTGATAAAATGAATTTTATGGGCGGTAACAGCACTATGGCTTACGCCCGTCCCGATACGGGGAAGCCCCTTATCTTTGTCACGTCTAAAAATAGCTGTTAATTAAAATAATAAAATAATATAAAAGATGAAGATGTAAAAGGTCTTCACAATCAGAATAAAAACCAAGCCTGTAAACGGGGCTTTACAAATAAAACAAAACTACACTATAAAACTTAATGGAAGCCTGTAAATGGGACTTCACAAGATAAAACAAAACTACACTATAAAACATAACAGCAATGGAGCATAATCATAAAAAATAAACGGTAATCATAAAAGTCTCTGCGAAAACAAGTAAAATATTACCGTTTAAGTTTAGGTTTATACCTAAGTTTCCCTTTCCTGCCCACGAGATTAAAATCTATATCCATTAAGTGGTCCTGAATCATGTCTGAAGCCAAAGATGAACTTGGTTCATCGACAGTATGTGCAAACTCGTCCTGAGCTAACTGAGCAGACAGAACGTTCGTCAGAGTCTTTATGCTTGTAGTGAGAGGCGAAGTTCGAACTAACTTCGAGACTTTATACGGACTATAAGTAGTCTTAGCCCGTGGAGTTCTAGACCTCTGCACAGGTGTTTTTTGTCCCTGACTCTGCGTCGGCATATGGAGAGGAGCCTCCGATTCTTTGGGCGGCTTCGGAGGGTCGTCATGCACATCAGACACTGTTTGGGTTGATACATTAACTGTCTGCGTACCAACCGAGACAGTTTTAACTGCTATTCTGGCTACAACATGTGAAAACGCACCAGAGGGAAGGGTGCGCTGAGAATCACGTAATCGACGTTTAGCATCACCAGCGGATATTTTCTCTAAGACCATCAGCTCTCGAATTCGTTTTTCCTCCTGAAATATAGGACAGTCACGCGACCAGGCCGTGTGATGACCCTTGCAGTTAACACACTGAGGTTTCAGTGATGTGCAAGGATCCGCACCATGGCTACTGGTACCGCATATTGCACATACAGCAGAGGTCGCCTTACACGACATGCTGGTGTGTCCATAGTGCTGGCATT
>JAGDQP010044756.1:0-15796 GCA_022664845.1 Lepisma saccharinum
TACCAAAATATATCAATATCTTAAAAAAATATTAAAAGTAAAAATCAATTCTAAATTAATAAAACGAACTGAATGACGTGTTAAAGCATACAGAAACGCTATTCACCACTTACACTATTTCTTTCGATCCATTTTTGCTATTTCTTTTTAGACAAATCAAATACCATCTGTATGTTAATGACAAGCAGTCGGCAGACTGATTATGTCATAACATGGCGGCGCCCGATTAAGCGCAAGACTGAGACTCTTTTGAAGCAAGTCGTTATTACTCTTGGTAAATGCATCACAGAAAGAAAAGAAAATGCTTTCCGTAGTCTACTTTAACAGAAGATTTTTTTATTGCAATAAAAAAATACTACCGGAAATGTCCATTGTGTCGAATATGTATACTCAAAGCTTGGTGCGGATATGTCGAACTGAATGGAAGCAGTAAATGTTTCTAAAATTGATTGGCGACACTGACAACTGCGGCCCTGGAAGTACCCACATGAACTGTCCCAGTACATAATGCACTTGTCAAATTTTTGTGTAAATCAATGCGCATACGTCTAACTGTTACAAATATGAAATCTATATTTTTTTAATCATTTCGCAACCCTGACAAACTACGGTGCCTGGAGTTAGGGCTGTTCCGATAATCGAGTAATCGATAAAAATTCGATAAAATTTCAAAACCGTTTCGTCGATAAAGAATTTTAATTTTATCGAACTTTCGAGACTCTCGAAGTGTTCGAGGCACTCAAAGTGTTTGACACTCTCGAAGTGTTTGAGATTCTCGAATTGTTTGAAGGCAGCAAATATTGAAACATCCCAATACGATCGCATTTATGAGTCGTTTGAATATTTTCAAAAGGTCGGGAGTGTTCACTTTAAATGTTGCCTCCCTTGAAATGAAGTGAAAGAAAAGATTTTCCCGCATGTCTAAGTCCAATGTTTATGTACAATGCTTAAGTATTTTGTCAGGAAAGAGAGAGGGATGAGGAAGAGAAAACGTACATCACCCGAATGGGATTGGAATCCAGGACACCATTAGCCTACAAACCGTTACTTTAACGATTCCGCCAACAACAGGGCAGGCAGAAAAAGGAGAATGCTGAATGTTGCATCTGGTTTCGAGGGTTTAAATTAAAGTTCTGGATGGAGACGGCTTCTGATATAGGTAGAGGTAAGGAACTTCGATAAGGCTGAAAACTTATCGACCTTCGGGTTAGAAAATTTATTATTCGGCACTCGAAACCCTTCGAGTATTTCAGACTGTCGAAATTTCGTGTAATATGTAAACTTCGAGTATCATTCAAACAAACCTTGAGAATTTTGGGTCCGAAGGTCTCTATTATAGATCAAGCTGTCTGTCCGTCTGTTTGTCTGTGACATCCGACGATAACTTTCGAACTGATTGTCCGATTTTGATACTTTAAAATGTTCCCCTTTATTTTCGTCAGACACTTAATGTTTTCGTTGCCTTACGCCAAGGGGAAGCCCCCGAATACGAGTATTTGTTCCTACTTTGAACGTAGGTGTGTAAAAGCGACGATAACTTTCGAACGAATTGTTCGATTTTAATGGGGACTCGTTTAAGTGCATGTGTCAAATATCTGTTGCTTTTGGTTACCCTACGACATCGGGGTTCCCCCAAATTCGGGCATGCAGACTCCATTCAAAATTAGTTACGGGAGACACGTCTGCCTGGAGCCTTGACTTTGAGGGAAGGATGTTACCGATCAGCGTCCTTTGTCGAGCGGATTGTCAAACTGTTCGAGACTCGAGAGGCTGAAAATATTTGAAGCTTTCGAAGTGTTTGAGACTCGAAATGGTTTGAGACAATCAAATTACTCAAGCATTTAAGTTTGCTTGGATTTATCATGACATTTTAACATTTCGATTTTATTAAACTATTTCAAGTTGTCAAAGAAATTAGCTTCTTTGGTTTCAGGAAATGGTCTGAATGTAAAGAAAAGTTGAACACCGAAAAGAGACATAGGCGGAGTGAATTTACGTTATAACAAAATATCGTTTCGTACATACGACGCCGAGCGTCTTTGGGGACACCAGCCCCAGATTCAATGGGTACCTGGGGAAGGCGGCCGAAGCATGGTGCCGATAACATCATCTTCATCTACGGCTGAGATCAAGAAAGTGTGGGGTCTTAACTTTCACATTCCCTATATGTCTTCATGGGATGGTGCTAAGCACAAGGGTGAAATTTAGTTTTACATATGACAGAAAAGAGACAGAAGGGTTGAGGGGTGGGAGGGTGAGAAAAAACATACTGGCTCTGGCTGGGATTTCAACCCAGGACCGATTACATCAATGCGGCGAGCAGGAAAGAGGTATTGAGGTACGTCTTGCAAAAGATTTAAAAGGGTGCTTTGGTCAATGTTTGAAAGAATGTACAACCAGGCATACATAGTACATTTATATATATATTCCTGAATAAAGCGTTGTCTGGTAACTGGAAAATTTTGAAGCCTTTTAAACTTGCTATTTTTGAAGATATGTAAATGTGAAATGTCTTTACGTTGCCATTCATATCACGCGTAAGTTTTCTTCTCAATATTAATGTAAAGATCTAATAATTGCATTTCATACGGCTCTAATTCAATTTGCATATCAAATTCAATAACTTGCGAACGCTTCTTAAGGGAAGAAAAACAGACTATTATTTCCTTAAGAGTTCTCCAGCTGTTTCGTATTACGTTGCAAACGGACTTTCAAAGAAAACCGGCCGTGCAGTTCTTTGGTTTGCCATTGTTGAAAGAAATTTGATCATCTTATCAATGTCCTGCACACAAAAACTATCATTGTTTCTTTCTTTTCCGAAACAAAAAGACGATCATTTTACTGTTATTTTTTCATCTAACGTTTAATATGTTTCAGTGGTATATTTTAGCCTTTTTTACAGGTGCGTGAAGTTGACAGGACCACCAAAAGCTCAAATTCTCAAACTTCCTCCAGAATTTGAGTACAATTTGAGCTTTCAGAAAAAAACAACTCTCAGAATTTCAGCTTTCAATATAAACGCTCTAAGTCCATTTCAAAGATGGTCCTTCACGCTCCAGGACCACCAAAAGCTCAAACTCGCCTCAGAATTTAAATACGATTTAAGCTTTCAGAAAAACCAACTGCCAGAATTTGAGTTTTCAATATAAACGCTCTAAGTCCATTTCAAAGGTTCCCAAGTAGCACATTCACGTCGGCCGGTATGGGCATATAGGATTTTACGACATCGATCTATATCGTTGATCGATATCGGCCAAGATGTTTGCCATCCAATATGGAGCCCATGTCGTTGAACGATATCGATCGATGTCGTAAACTCCAATATGCCCATATCGGCCGACGTGAATGTGCTTAGAAATGGACTTAGACCGTTTATATTGAAAGCTCAAATGCTGAGAGTTGGTTTCTCTGAAAGATCAAATTGTACTCAAATTCTGGAGCGAGTTTGAGAATTTGAGCTTTTGGTGGTCCTGTCAACTTCACGCACCTCTTCTTTTTTTTTCTTCTTTGTGAACTCATGGTTTTATATAGGCTATGTGAAGTAGGTAGATTTTATACCAAATTATTGATATATTTTAGAATAGTTTAGTTCTACAACCCAATTAAATTTTAACTAAAATCAGAAAAGGTGAATACTTGGATGGTAACAGAAAATTAAATTTCATTAGCTTACCAAAGATCTCTTTTCACCAAATACTTGCTGCTTGTGGGTGAAAAACAAGCTAGGCCCGCCATTCCGCCGGTGTTCGAATTTTCTTTTTTGCCACCATCTTGTTGCCCGCCATTTTCTTCTTTGCCGCTACCTTGAAATGCCTACGATCACGTACTGCAGTGATACGTAACGATTAGAAATCGGGACTTGAGCCCGCCCTTCTATTTTCAGCACGCCTTTGTATGGCCACCATTATCTTTCTGCCACCATCTTAAAATGAAATGGTGCGACTGACAACTTTTGCCGTTTCGGTTCTGTTGTCTGTGGCACTAACTTTAAAGTGTGTGCAAAAGCTCATCGCTCTATCTTGTGCCCTTCGGGTGGCACAAACACACACACTGAAAGAGAGAGAGAGAGAGAGATTTTAAATAGCATATTAAATGTTCAGTACTCTAACGTGTCTTTCTTTTATAAGTTGACTCATAGATCCTACCTCCTTCCTGTCTTCGTGTACTTGTGTCTTAAAACCGTGTTGGTTGTCGGGAGTTTTTCTTTTTCCAAGACTGTACATGTATATGTTTATGTATTACGTTAGTTTAGATGACTCATCTAAACAAATACTCATGGGTCAGTAAACCTGATACGTACCAAAAATAGTTTCATATTTCTTAGACAACTATGCCGGTAGATATATTTGATTCCAAGTATTGAAATTTTTGTATAAAGCATATGACACCCTTACGGTTAAGCCATTATTGAATGTCGATATGAAACATCTATATTAGTGATGGTACAAAGAGTGACCGATATATCGAATAGCTGGACATCAAATATCTTTCTTATTGAAACGTCACTGGCAATACCGATGTAAGGATTTTAAATTTTCTCATTATTGATATTTCGATATTACAAATTCCGTAATCCTAGATATTACTATTTTATATTATTTAACATTAATGGACTATAGAGCACCTATGGTCTAACACTGAAGCGTGGCGTGGTTAAGTCAGAATTGTAACTTGCCATGCCATCTAGTGAGCATTAAGGTTAGAAGTGACGACTGAGATGGTTCACTTAAAGTAAGTAGTAATGCAGGTTCAACCTGAAGTAATTTGAATCCAATGTGGCAGATTTTTGGTATTTGTGGTACAGGTAGAAGTTGGTTGAAAGCCTCACAACCTCGTCAAGGTCTCTACCATCTGTGAGGGCCTCTAGTGTTTTTAAAGTTGGTAGAGGGACGCAAGATCGTTTGTACCGTACGATCTTACGCCGGAGAACCAACTCTCACAGCTTTTGCTCGACTGTGTTACAAGGATGGTGTTCGCGAATGTGTGTGTGAGTAGAACTCCACACTTTCAAAACATGGAGTAGGCCGCTCTCCTTCTACACACTACTGCTTCAGCTATGACTCAGTCATGGCACGTGCCGTCTACTTCACCATTCGCTCGTCAGACGTCATTTCAGCGGTCATCGCACTTACGACATTACTTATGGGATAACCTGATACTTGAAAGTGGAGCAGATAGCACACCAATAAGCCCCTAACCAAGATGCAATGAACATTTACTCAGCATTCAGACGGTATTAATTTCGCCGTGTTTTGGGGGTTTTCGTTCCACTGTGCACCAACCGGCGACAAGTGAATATCCGCTCATTAAATCAGTAGAGCAACTCGATGGTGGTTGGTGACGCAATAACTATGCAATCTCAGGATTTTTACTTGCGCGCTTAGCTGTAATCGTATGGCTGAAAAGCATGACTCTCCACAATCTCAATATTAATTATCATGCATAGGTTATAGCGAGTGAACGAGAAGTTCTCCATGTTGGCTAGTGAGTGTTAAGGCAAAGTTATAGGTTATTCTGTGGTTTCAGACCATTAAGAATCCAATGCTGTATGGCTCATATCTGTTGCAGTTGTAGTTACTGAGATCTAGGAGGGGCATAAATGGAGAATTCTAAGCGATTAAAAAGGACCCGTCAGTTTTAGAGTCACATTCATAGCTTCTCTCACCGTTTCAGACCATGACGAATCCAACGGTGAATCATTCATCTCTGTGTGACTTGCAGTTACTGAGATCTGGGGGGGAACAAAGAAACACAGATGGAGAATACTAAGCGATTGAAAAAGACCTGCTAGTTTTAAAGTTTATGTGATAGGTTATTCCACGGTTTGAGACCATTGCGAATCCAACGATGTATGGCTCATCTTCGTCGGACTTGTAGTTACTGTGATCTAGGAGAGACATAAATGGAGCATACCAAGCGATTCAAAAGGACCTGCCACTTTTAGAGTCAAAGATTTCCCCACGTTTCATACCATGACGAATCAACAGTGTATCATTCATTTCCTTGTGACTAGTAGTTACTGAGATCGAGGGGGAAGGAAGAACATACCATGTGAAAATACACTGGCAAAATGGAGACAAGTAAGTAAATGAAAAGGACCTGTCAGTTTTAGAGTCAAAGTCATAAGTTCCCCACCGTTTCAGATCATAATGAATCCAACGGTCTATCGGACTTGTAGTTGCTGAGATCCAGGGGGGACGGACAGATAGACAAGACAAACCCTATATCTTCCCTTACGGGTGCGCTAATAAAGATAAAGTCTTCGACTGAAAACATTATGGACGATAATAGTATAAATAATCAGATTTATGTATGTGATTAACATGTTATGAGTATATAAGCTAAAGATACTGAATTCCATGTGTTAGCACTGAGATTTATGTAATATACAAACTCTGACACTAGTGTATTAAATGTTCTATCTCTTAGATTTACTATAGATTTTTTTCTTTTGTTTCACTGAACTTAGGTAGGATAAATAGAACGGGACCCGGCCAATTGGTCGGCAAATGGTTCGTCGATAGTCAATTGGTCGACAACAACAGTTGGTCGACACGACAATAGGTCGAAAAGAACAGTTGGTCGACACGACAATTGGTCGACAAGGACAGTTGGTCGACACAACGATTTGTCTACGAGGACGGTTGGTCGAGAAGACAGTCCGCAAGCGCTTTCATCGGTACAACAATTAATTTACACGGACTGATGGAAACGGCTAACGCACTGTTTAGCTAATCTCGAAACGAGTGTTAGTTAAACGTGTCAGGGATTTGTGGCTCAGGAGAAACTTATAAAATCGTGTTCATCTATATTACATGTTTGAAAAATGTAAATTGTGGTGAAGCTACTAACATTCTAATGTGGGTGTTAAGTTCATACATTTATTTAGTTTATAGCTTAGCGAAGCAATAAATAAATAAACTGTAAATAAATAAATAATACGAGAAAAATACCAGGGTCGAATTTGCATAGAATGGCTCCATGAGCTCGACCACATTTTGACCCCCTGCTTCCACATCTGTTCTTTCCGTAGTCATTTCCGCACTTACTTATCTGTTTGCAAATGAATCATCTCAATTACTGAGGTGGTTACTTGTGTTACGTACTGTGAGTAAATCAGTGCAGAGCGTACAAACGAATTGCTCTTGCGCAACTCCTTCCTTAACCCTCCCCGTGCTTTGAACCATAGATTCGTGACACCATACGGAAGGTGGGGACTGGAGAGTATCAGTTTATAGATTTTCCTCTTCTACAACAAATCAATGGGGGAGATCCCTATTCCCTTGTAAATTACGTAGCAATTCCATTGCATCTTATTGCCAAGTGTTGATGATTTATTTCGCCTTCGAAAGAGAGAGAAGCATAATGAACAGGAAGGAAAAGGAAGTTAAAATATGAAAACAATTCACGCTGCCCGAGGGCAATGACGTCACCTTGAGCGAACTGGGGATTTTAAAGACTAAAATTTGAGCCTGTAAAACTCTGGTAGCAAATCGGTTACAGATCGACTTTTGTTACCTGATTTCGAATAATGTAAAAATATGAAGCTAAAATTAACTGGTGAAAATCTTATTAAATGAACGAAGTGCTCTTTTGTATGAATAAAGAACAAAGTAGAAACAGGAGACACTATTCAATTAGGATTTGAATTCTGGTAAGTACTCTATACATGTTAATGTTACGTAATTGGCTTTATTTGATATTGGAGTTAATGTTTCTAAAGTGAGCACATGCATTTTATAAATGGCTTAGAAGAAGTTCTTGTATATTTTCTTAAGTAAGAATACGGATATGAAATACAAAGGTGTAACATGAATTTGCACTTACTTTGAATATATGTACCGTACCACGAAATTAGAATGTAAGTGTACTAAAGGTGTGCCTTTGTACATTGTGTGGGAATTCACTGTTTCAAAACTAAGTAATTATTATGACTTTTCATATATTTTCAGATAGCATCTGAAACACCTTTTGTGTATTTCAAGTCATTTGAAACCACATATTATCATTTGTGAAAAAATAAATAACGAAATTCGTAACATTAACATGTATCAGCCGTAACTTGATATACTCTCACCAATTGAACAAGTCTGAGGAGTATCTAACCAAATGTCGATCAACGTCACATTTTCAATCATAATTTTTAAACCGCTGTAAATCAGCATTATAATACTATGTGGGAACACCTTTATTGTAAAGATAATATAATTCAGAAACTTCATTAAAAACGGACTCGATGTTCCTTGTTTACACCACGCGAGCGCCTTAGAAGTGACTGTTTGGCTGCAGTCTGAATGGAAAGTCTGTAACGAAGCTGCTTATTGGCTGAAATATATATAAAGTTTAATGGGGATTATATTAAACCACATATTACGAGTTTAACACCACCCTCACATCTTGCATCAGGCCACACTTTGCGAGTTTAACATCACCCCTCATTCACCCTCACATCTTGCATAGGGCCACACTTTGCGAGTTTAACATCACCCCTCATTCACCCTCACATCTTGCATAGGGCCACACTTTGCGAGTTTAACATTACCCCTCATTCACCCTCACTTCTTGCATCAGGCCACACTTTGCGAGTTTAACATCACCCCTCATTCACCCTCACATCTTGCATCGGGCCACACTTTGCGAGTTTAACATCACCCCTCATTCACCCTCACATCTTGCATAGGACCACACTTTGCGAGTTTAACATCACCCCTCATTCACCCTCACTTCTTGCATCAGGCCACACTTTGCGAGTTTAACATCACCCCTCATTCACCCTCACATCTTGCATCAGGCCACACTTTGCGAGTTTAACATCACCCCTCATTCACCCTCACATCTTGCATAGGGCCACACTTTGCGAGTTTAACATCACCCCTCATTCACCCTCACTTCTTGCATCAGGCCACACTTTGCGAGTTTAACATCACCCCTCATTCACCCTCACATCTTGTATGAGGCCACACTTTGCGAGTTTAACATCACCCCTCATTCACCCTCACATCTTGCATAGGGCCACACTTTGCGAGTTTAACATCACCCCTCATTCACCCTCACTTCTTGCATCAGGCCACACTTTGCGAGTTTAACATCGCCCCTCATTCACCCTCACATCTTATATCAGGCCACACAATGCGAGTTTAACATCACCCCTCATTCACCCTCACATCTTACATAGGGCCATACTTTGCGAGTTTAACATTACCCCTCATTCACCCTCACATCTTACATAGAGCCACGCCTTGCGAGTTGAGCATCACCCGTCATTGCTATGAATTTGCCATAAGAAGACGCAAAATTCCCTTTGCGAAGCTGTGCTAGGTATAATATTTAATTCCATCGCGAAGCTCAAGGCAAACAATGTTAATTGAGCAATTTGAATGAAGGAGCTTAGTTTACTGACAAAATATAACCAAAGGAATCCTCCCAAGTAATGTATCAAAACTAGTTAGAAATGTGGTCAAAGTGCCAACCATCTGTCCAGTGATGCGTAAGATGTCCCGCAAAATTGTTAGGCCAATGAATGGCCAAACGTTTGACCATACGAGCCACCTTATATATTTATTTAAGTTTATAGTATTCCTAATTTTCTTATCCTATAGCGAAAAGAGTCGTGTTTTGTATAAATCTAGTTGAATACCAGATATTGGAATAAGAATCCAACGACTGTCGAATGCCAACCACTTCAGACAGGTTTCGCACCAAATGAACTATGTCTTAAAGAATGAACAGCGCTCGTACGGTGGCGGGGTAGAGTTTTAAACCTTGCAACATATGATTCAAGTTATAAATAAGGGAGATATCTCTTATTTAGTCAAGCCATTTGAACGGCTACCTTTAGCTTTTTATTAACAGAATAGCAATAGATTCTGTAAACTCTTGGGGAACGTGAAACAACGAATTAAAAGCGTCAGTTTACACTCTTGTTGAAGTCGTGAAACCTAGCGAACGTTCATACCATTGGTTTACCGGTTTAATCATTTTTAAAGCAGCAAGTGCATATTTCAATTCACCAACGGTGATAGGTGAAGTAGATAATCTTTTTCAGGCCGTGTGAGTATATGTCTCATTTGAACAAAGACAGGAAGGTGGTAATCCTCCAAAAGCTCCAACTGAAACAGATTTATAATATGCTGTAATTGCGGCATAGACAAAACATCCTGTATGCGTAATACCACTACTGTCATTGTACGTATTAATAAACTGTCGTTTTTCTCTTTCTCTCTCCGTAATAATATGAAAAATGTACCAGGGACGGTACCCCTCTTGCGGAAGACAACTACGTGTAATAATATTCCTGGGCACCTTGGGAAGGTAAAGGTAGTCAAGTGTGGGACTGACCAACACACCTCACTTTGTACCGTAGGTTAAGAATATGTGGAGCGCTACCTTGATCTCATGCGTATCGCACAGGGGATTCCTTTACCTTTTTATGGACTATGAAATTTTGGTTTAAATACGTCAATTACAGGTAAAACGTACCAGTAGTCGCCACTTTCCCAGTATTATTTGAAAATAAAGGAAGAATAACAGCTAGAATGTTGATAAAATGACAGCTGGTTTTCGCGAAGCGGAAACATTTGAAAGAGTATCACGGTACTGATCTAAATTGATGTAGAAGTTAAGTTTAAATATTAAATAACCATTATCACTGCTGAAGCTGTACTTTTCCTTTGAAAGTCTATCAATCTCCATATGTAATATTTGTACATAGGCACACGATCAATGATGTGAATAGGTCTAATGTACTCTGTATGTGAACGATTTGATTGATATCTCTGAGGCTGATTCAACATTTAACTACACGAGTATAAATTGTATTTTACGAGATATTCGTATTTGCAATCTTTACTGTGGCAATAGCTCGCAATAGCCTGGAAATACCCCTTTTTCTTCTCGATATAACGACTTAAATGAAACCTAAATCCATAAAAATTGTTTCTGAGTAATGCCCTATCGATATGGATTTGTACGCATTTGGGTTTCAGTTCCGTCATTAATTCAAGGCGAAATAGGTGATTCCAGGTTATTACCTTATTATCTCATGCTAGCGTCACATACCCTTATCTCTCTAAAAAATTAATTTACGGCACAACTGACTTCAGAAACGTATTTCGCGTGAAATTCTAGCCCAAAATGACGTATTACATGATCCCCTTCCCGTTTAAGAAAATCCATCCAGACTCAATATGGCGGACTTCAAGATGGCGACCATGAAGAATATGCTCTTCATAAGGTAACACCTACCACCCAGTATCCATTAGTTTGTATTTGCTTTCCATTTCTTTTAGCAATTTAGAAGTATAATTGTATTTCAACACTTTTATGTCACTCTCAACAGACAAGAATCTGGCTATTGTATCATCAATATCTCCCGAACCAATTGCGCTGGAGTTGCCAAAATTTGCATGCGAATATATTTTGACATCCTAATTATGAAGTAGGGGGGAAAATCCTAACTTTTTCCTTCCCCATCAGTATGTTTGCTTGTTAGTATTCGTGTGCCATTCTACGGATTGTACCCAATTCTACGGGTGTGAGTGCGGGTACCAGTGTGGGTCTCTGGGAAGGATCTTCTAATACAGGTTATGTTTATATCTATATCATGCTCAGCGAAAGAATGAAGCCAAAAAACAACTGAGCATCGACCAAAGCGACGCACAGACAACTACAGAGCTTGCTGCCATCTTTGTTCGTCGAAAACAATGTTTTTGATTGGAGGAAGTGGACTAACTGGGCGGGACTAAAATGATCTTTGCGATATCACATATCCTCTATTAGAACGATCGACGTGCACCTATGAGTGTCATTTGACTGTTTGTCACCATAGTGCGCGGCATTAGGTGTAAACTAGCATCAGACATGCGTAAGTAGCGTACCAAAAAACAATGCTATTTAAAAATTTCCCGTCAATTTCTCTACAACCACTGACCAACGGCAGCTAATATTTTGCATACAAACTCAGTTTGTTATGCTGGTTTTAAATATGTATATCTCTTCTAGATCTGAGTGTCCACTTGAAACAATGTTACTTGTAAGAACTTAGGACTCACTTAAGCAAATGCGTGTGTATATGAGTCAAGATTATCTCCCCACTATTATTCTATCCCTACTTCTATTCCATTAATAGTTGAACAATGCTTTATATATAGGTAACACTTACTGACTCTATTTGTTGATTTGTTAGGTTTTCTACCCATTTTACAATTATTTTTTTGTATGTTATTATTCTCTCTATTCTCTTATTTTGATTGGTATGTTATACATTTTAGGAGATAAATAATACATTTGATATTGGGTTAATGATTCTGTTGTTCTTATTGTTTCCAGTTTATTTTCTGTAACATTTCTAGTTCCACAAATGCGTGAAATTTTACTCCATTCGTGTAAATTCTTTGTAATATCTATTAGGACAGATTTTAAATATAGCTTTGAAAGAGGTAACGGTCGAAAATCTTTATACATCACTCCTACTCTATTATCAAAATCTTCGAGCATATTCGTGTGATATTGAACTATCAATGGCTTGAAGTGAAAAGGATAAGAAGCACCCCAACTTAGAATTGTTTTAGGAGTTCGCGGTCTACGTGTTCTCTTGATATGTATGTACCGAGCTCGTGGGTAGGTTTTGGTTTTTGCAACTGAATATATATATAAGTTAAAGAAATTTCGCTTTGGAGTTTTCTGGACGATTTTGAACGTGATGTCGTCTCCTGACAAGCACTCCTCTCCGAGAGTTAATGATGGCGGTCCTCGGACTTGTACAATGAACCAAAGTTTCTCGACAAATCTCAATTTAGAATTTTAAGTTGTGTTATTCTCTCAGCAGAGACTTTAAAAATAAAATAAGAAGGAAAAGGTTATTTTGCCTTATCTGACGTCAGCCAGTCTAATAAGAATATATAAAATCCAAATACTTCAAAAGCCAACACTACGCCTCCAAAACAAACATAACAAGTTTTCAAACTGCCTTACAGATTATTGAGTCCGGTTTGACGATGGACTTGAGTCCATAAATACTTGTTAAAACACAATGCTGCTCTCTTTATAAAATGTTATAGCTATTATCTGAGGTCTGGAATCAGTATCATTCTGTTAAATAAAATTGCATTAACAATTTGCTTTATTCCTCAATCTCTTTCTAATAATTTGTCTTCTTCAAGGTAATAGTTATCTTGACTTACTATGGAACACAGTTTTAACCACCTAAATCTGGTTCAAAATCTCGCGTCCCCTAAACCTCCATTGAGCGTAAAACTCTATAATCTGAAGTCCGGCTCTTTCCAGTAGCCGTAAAGGCTATCTGGCAAAGAAGGTGATCCCTTCTATGGTTCCTTTGAAGCTCAGAGTTGAAAGTTCACTGCTCCTATCTTATTTTAATTTAGTAACAAAATTTCTTGACTCCTTCACTTTGCTTTAGAGTGATTCTATGTGAAATCAACATACTTTTAACACAATTCCACCTCCCCTTCTCAGATTTCTATGATTTTTGGTTCATTGCTAATACCTGTTGAGAATATTAAATATTATTTCTTTTTTCAGATTTTTTACTTACTAGTTTTCGTTCTATGAATGTTGAATATTCACAAAAAAGGTCACATTTTTCTGTACAAAATTTGTTATTATTCTGCCATGATCGGTGCAAGACAGCTCGGAGAGGGTTCATTTAAAATCTCTTGTAATGGGCTTTCATTTGGAATGGCACTTGACAGTGTTACACAAAATTTTGTACCTCGTGAAATCAGCAAAAGAGTTATACTGCGCCGCGACGACGTTGGTTTTGATCCAACTCGTCTCAGTGATATTCAGATACTGCCTTTCCTGGCCCCTCACCCCCATATACCATTGCGTATATATACGAACCTCACTTATCCCTCCTCCAGCGGATCTACACAACAAAAAAGACTAGGATGGAACCGCAGAGTAGTACAGTCCACGAAGAAGAGGAAATCAGAGCGACACCGCCTCTGCCAGAGTTGTCCAAAAATGACTGAAGTTTGAAAAAACAGCAGCATAAATAAATTCTCCTAACTTTGTAATTTCTTACGAAGTGACTATGAATTAGCTTTTCCCTTACAACAGAAGTGATTTTCTCCCCTGTAAATACGTTGATTTGCTTTTATGTAAGTTAATTTTTTTTTTAATGTTTCTCAAGTCTTCATCACTTTACTTTCTCTTTTTAACTATGAATTCTCATGTTTCGCTTCATTCACACGCAATTAAAATAAAGTTTAGTGGTGTCTCTTATTCAAGCACTATTTTCTTAAATCTCATTAAGCACACATCACATTAAAAATTGAATGAATTTAAACAATACAACAAATAATAAATCAATTTATCAAATCAAAAATTAACATAACTGAATCTGAAAATAATTTCTCTCTTCCCTTCATTCACCCAATTGTCTCAAAGTTCTGTTCAAGAAGGTATATTAATTAATCTCCTTTAGTTGCACACAACAGTTACGAAAAATAAAAACATTTTATTTAAAAAAAATGAAAATATAGTTCCGAAAACACAAAGTTTTCTGTTGACTTTCAATGTCTACACTTGCTAAAAAAAATAATTGAGCGAATTATAAACAAAAGTTATGTCCCTGACTCACTAAATTTCATCATGCCCTAATCACACAATTTGTCCTTTCGAATACGCAATATTGTGCCTAATTCAAATATGGGTTGGTTCTCGTTCTACGATTGTCTTTCCATATTCCGGACTCAATTAATTCGTTCTTTGAGTAATTATATTGCTGACAAACGCCAATAAGAAATTTCCATTGGTCTTGAGAACCGGTTACCCATTGAGTACACTCGGCCAGAACGTTCGCATCCCCACCAAGACTCAAAGGCATCGCAGTTTCGTCATTAGATATTACACTTTTGTTCCCCACATGAACTTCGGGATATCCTGCATATAATGGAAAAATGACCTCTTTTTCAATCTGGTCTGTTTCACTCGAATTTGACCCAATATCTGGGAAATGCAACCTCTTGTAATCCTTGATTGTTTCCAAGTTCCGTTCTACCTTAATTTCGATGTTAGTGTCTTCACCAGAATCTCCGACATGTATTTCGTATGTTTCAATAATGGCTTCGTTGTCTTCGTTAACTAAGTCCTTCCCCCATCGTCCACTACTTCTGGCTCGGACTCCTGGTTTCGATTTTGTTTCACACCCGGCTCTTCACCCAAAAGTTCTGCAAGATTAGGACTTTAACTTCTCCTACACACAGGGCAGGTGGACTCCACAAATTCTTTTTCTACTGGTTGTTCGTCTGAAATAGAAGAACTTACTCTAAGCTCATCTCTCGTTTTTCTGTCTTTTTCCTCTCTCTTAAATCGCTTCTCCCGCTTCTTTTTGCTTTTTTGGTGTCAAGATGGACTCGAACCTGTAGACCATCGCGAGTATCTGGCTTCGGGTAAACGTGAGCTCAAGTTCTTTGCCTAAACGAACTACGTTTCGGAATTTTCACCCAAAGTAGCAGACAAGACTTACTGAATTCCATAATCAAACACAAAACTCAAAAGTCAAAATTCACAAAGTAGAAAATCACGAACTGCTGACGGATTAATCTGCAACAAATATGAAATACACAACAAACTTCGAATTTAACTGAATGAAACAAACATGAGAAAACATGTTCTGAAGAAGCAACAGTGGATACACAACACGACTTCCTGATGCTACCAAACAAATAAGTACATTAAATTTAAAAAACGCAAACAGCACCTGCCTTTTTCTCAAATACGGACATTTCACCCCTCCCACAGGCCTCACAAATGCTTACACAAACAAATAAAT
>JAGDQP010044758.1:0-15795 GCA_022664845.1 Lepisma saccharinum
GTTACGCAGATATTGCATCCTAAATTATACAATTGCTACATCTTGATGATGATACTGGTATTTATTTTACGCTAAGCTCAAGATATATGAAGACGGTTTAATTTGTCTTGAAGGACCTGCAGTTTTCGGGAAACACTTATGATAACCAGTCCTACTAACGTTGTTCATTTGTATTTTTCGTCGGTCGTGCAAAGTGGCTTTTGACCTAGAGACTATAACAAACATGTTACTAATTTATCTTAATCTAATCTCTCCGAAGCACAGTTTTAACAATTAACAACGATTTAGTACTGGAGACAAATATATTTTCAAGGAGGCCTGCCAACAAATATACACTAGTTGACATTTGAATGGGGAAACCCGAGTGACGTCGTCACAACTTTGCATTGACAGCTGCGAAGTGGCCCGTGCCGAAACTATTGTTTCATTCACCACAACATTGTTTCCGCTGCCCACTTTTATGCAGCACGACATGGATGGAGCTTGCAAAAGGAACGGATTCACTTTCAACAATAAACGGGAAGCTGTGAGTCAGGAGCCAAGTTAACATTCCTGAACGAACGATCGTACACAGAATACCTGTCCACACCCAGACAGGTAAGCTACCAGCAACCAATGCCTTTCAGCAGCAGCTCTGGCACCGTGGTTTTTTTTTGTTCAACACGTTCCATGTTACAGTGGCGTTACAGAACGGGGAAGAGAGAGAGACTGTCCACTTTTTCCGAAGTAAAATTCACCCATGGCTTAACAAACTTATGCTTCGAATACTGGAATCATCTTTCGTACTTTGATGTAACTATTATTTACGGCTTTCAAGATCCATACATTTTCTCTCAACGTGAAATAAGGAAACGGAAGCGATCACGGCTTAATTCCAACTAGTAATTCTGCATTTGGTTGGTGTGTCCCAATGAAATTAGAATGGCTGAAGTGAGCAGGACTCAAACTTACGTATCCTTCCCACTAAGTCCGTAATTCGCGACGTAAGCTACTAAAACACGGCAGCTGAAAGATATTACTAGCATTTGAAAATTAATAACCATATACTGCAATTTGTTTTGGATCCAGTTAGTTAATCAATGTTTTATGCAATTTGTTTTGTTAGTTAACCAATTACGAATACGTATTACTCCTGTTTTAACTATTCACGCAATTGAAGTAAGAAAAACGTTAATTTGCAAAAAGAGACTGAAGAAAAGTTTATTGCAGTGGAATATATTCCACCTAAGCCAAAGCTGACTAAGGGCCATAACTCAATTCTATTCAAATGTGAAATTTATTGGTTACGAAATTACAACATTCAGGAGCACTTTTGCTGTTACCGCCCATACAATTCATTTTATTTTATCTTATCAGAAGCACTTTCTCTGCTGCTAAGAAACATGTTTGTGCTTCAGTTTATAATCGTTTCCGGTAATAATATTCTTTCTATTTAATAGGGTAAATAAGCAATTCCCATTTCCAGAAAATATACAGCAAGTTTTCCGATCCAAAACTTTCCAGAGAACTTCATTCACTACTACGGCTTATCCTGTTTTCTCAGCACGAGTTGAAAACTGCACAGAACAGTAGATAATTTTACACTGAACAAATTTTAAGAAAACGAATGGAAAATGCAAATAAGACCCATTTACTTGTGCTATACAAGGACATTTCAAATATGAAATATTTCAGTACTGAAATTTAGCATTTTTGACGTTCACAAAGCATGGGAAAAAAATAAAAAAATAGGCCACCTGTATTCCTCTTCCGGGTGCATTCTACAATTGTTTTTATAGAACCTACAGTAAAAATCGATTTCCTTGTATTGTCTATACCAGTCTGAGTCACAGTATCTAGCAGAACAAAAATACACGTCATCAGCATACTATTAAAGGGAACCACGCGTTCTAATATGGAGTGTTACAATGGTTTCCAATTGGTCACTTTGCATCCTTTGACAGTATTCCATATCTGTCGATTTGTGCATAATGGCAGCCCATACTTAATGTTTCTGGGTAAGTATTTATTACATTCTATTTCAACATGAAACTTAAGCTTGAATGCGTAATGGAAGAAAAGTTATAAACCGGTATAATTATTTGTTTCACAACCATACATACATCTGCATAATTATGGGAAAAAGAACACAAGGTGCGAAATTACTGACAGTCTAATGGCGTTTCAAGTATGTTTTTTTGCGAATAGTATTTTTTTGCTAATTGACGAGGAAAGAACAAAAGAACCAAATCTGAACAATACTGGAAACCATAATAGGAAAGATCGTTACATAAAAGTGTCATTAATTTATAAAATTTGCATGTCTTCAATGTATCGAAGATAATAAAGAATTGGTATCTATCTACCTGCCATAAAACGCATAATCTCACCGTATGTCACGGACAAATGGTAATCATCGTTTTGTAAGCTAAAAAGGTTACGGGTTAGAATTAAATTGAATTATGGCCTTGAGGCACCTATGGCTCAGACCTGGATAATGTAGGGAAAGAGTCGTCTAAGGCCTAAGCCGAAGGTGCCATCAAGGTATTTACTAGTCTGGTGTGACTGACAGTGAAAAAAAAACAGAGTTGTGCCGTACCAAACCCATATATTTAAACTGTGGCCGGCACACCGACTGAGCACAGTGATGTGAATCATACATAAATATTGGTTTACTCACTTTGCTCAGACTTCTTCCGTATGCGGCTATTCTACGATAAAACTGTTATAAACTTTTCATTAATGCTCGTCCTGTTTACTTAGGATATGTTATTACTTAAAGTTATATTCAGATTCCGTGTTTTACAAGTACAAAATAGAAAGAAAAAAAACTTTATGCAATAAGCAATATCGTGAATTGAGACTAAGAGCTTTAAACAATGTCGCAACAACACGTATTTTATTACTTCCACCAACATTAACGAACATCCTACCGGAAGGCAATGCCTTGTACTAATAAAATATGGAAGTTTAGTCTTCATAGAACACGAATGAATCACCAACAAATAAGTTGTCTACTTTAGTTTCACTGGAACTTCTACATTGATACTATATTTTGCAATGCGATGGGAAGCTGAAGAAAGGTGTGTAGTTAACAGCTACAGCTCTTCCCACGTATGGACAAGTACAGAAGAGTGCCTTCCTGCTATGGAAATGATGACTCAGTGCATAGCAGCTGATTAACTACTGGCTTTTTATTTGGTTCGAAGCATGCTGATGGCGTTTACTTAAAAAGTTTATACAGAAACTTAAAACGCTATGTAAGACGCACACCACGTTCTGCAATGACTCAAAATATTCATCTGAAAGTACACAGCATGCATATCTTCCGGCTTTAAATGAATATATCAGAGAGATTTGAAGTGATTTACATCTGACTTCAGCAATCTTCGTCCTTGCAACTTTTTTGTGCGTGCTTCTGTATGTATTTGATAGCAAAATCAAAGAATTACGAGAATGTGATCTAATAATAATTCATTACGACCTCTCTGCTATTGTCGCAAACTTTATATGGTTCGTGAACTTTCGTAAACGGAATGATTACAGTGCCGTGACATTAAAACCGAGCGGTGTTTTAGCTATCTGAAGGTCCTGAGAACGATTCCAGCGACCGCCTATCTTGACTTTTTTTTTTTTTAGGATTTCCTCAGCTATGTCAGGATGGTACCTACAAACTAGGTCCTGGTCGACTACTTTCCAACAGTCTCTCCCCCACCCTGGGCCTGTGATAGCTACTGGCTATAACTAAAATTCAATTTAACGTGGCAGCAAACCCTAATAATAGGCAAAATTCTGCCAACAATGAATTCTCAAAGTCCCTTTGAGAGCCATGATAACAACGACGCACATCAAAAAATTCCGAGCATTACATTTTGCATGGCATGTGCAGAAGTGACAGATAAGCTGTTCCATCAGCAAGAGAAGAAGTCAGGTACCGTAACCAAAACGGTATTTCCGTTCGTCCAAATTACACATTTGTACAACGTAATTACTTTACAATACAACTTGAGTGCCATGGAGCTCGTTGCATTGATTCTTTCCAGCTCCTCAAAGATTATTCAAGGATCGGAACGTAATTGGTCTCCAGACAAGCTCTCAACATCGGCCATTTTATAATGTTTAGCAATAACAAGGGTTAAGTATTTTGAAGGAATCGATCCTGGATTCGTCCAAGGTACTATTCCAGCCTTTCCTGATGTGACCGAGGGCGCCGGTAATCGATTGCTGAACCTTAACAATTTATAACCGCGCACGGCATTAAGATC
This sequence comes from Lepisma saccharinum, assembly GCA_022664845.1. Taxonomy (NCBI): domain Eukaryota; kingdom Metazoa; phylum Arthropoda; class Insecta; order Zygentoma; family Lepismatidae; genus Lepisma; species Lepisma saccharinum. The sequence goes on from JAGDQP010044758.1 coordinate 4,245, forward strand.
ACCTTGAGGATATTGTGTCACATTGTTTTCAATGTGCAGGCTCAGTTAAAATTAACAACAATATTGTACTTTCATGTCTACGAGAATTGAATATATTGTTGCTCTTGTCGGCTATATGATATTTCGCTGACGGTAGATATTTTCTTGAAGACAATTCTCAGTCTTGCCTAGATGTCTATTAGTAACCAATATCTTTTTTTTTTTTTTTTTAATGTATATGTGGAGTATGCTGTGAAGGAATCCAATAAGCATTAATACCCGTTTTCATTTTCTAAAAAATCACAAACTCCACCCACTGACAAAACATCCTGTGATTGCGCATGCTCTTCTGTTATGATCGGAAAACTATCCCTATTTTACGATTATTATTCCTTTTAATGTTAGAAATTAACAGCGAAACTGTAACTATATGCTTAGAAATATGCACGGACAAGTAGAAACAACTTTACCGCCCTCACCCAAAGTTGCCTACGGGCCTTAAACAAAAATTCAAATCAGCCATAGTTTTAAGATAAAGCAAGACTTGCGCGACCAATATTTTCTACTTCAATAATACAGAAATGAACCTAAAAGTTTGAACTAATTTCCAGAAGTATTATTTTCTTCCAGCTGAGAAATCTACAAGTCTCGAAACTATGACAAAACCGTTAATTGCCAGAGCTTCATAAAAAGAAGTTATTAATTCAGGCCCAGGGTAAGAGCAATGTATTAGCTTATCATCAAGTAAAAATACAGAATGCTACGATAAAACATGCTCTTTTTTTTTTTCACTTTCAACCTTTAATTCTTCTCATGTCACGTCGATGTTCGTGTGAGGAAAAACAAAACAGTAGTGGGTGATGTGACATTCTGGTCTCCTGGCCTTGTCGTCATTTGCTGGTTACTTCTGGCATTCGAATAACGCTCAAGGCCTTCAGAAAGCACGTCGACCTTTTGAATCATTTCGTAATCGATGGCTGGCTGAAAATACGCCGGTAACACCATGGTGCATAGCACAGTTACAAATCCTGCAGAAGGCAACAGGAATTCCTCTAACCAAACAGGATTTTTTTTTTAACCTTCAACAATAGCCAATAACTAACTATGCTTATAAAACTAACAACTTTGAAGAAAAATCTTTAAAATGACCCTCAACAGTGATATAGCTACGATGCAGGTGCGAAGTTACACACTTCATTTTGTCAGTTGAAGGAATGGGAAAGGTAGTGTTCAAGGCATTTATTTCCCTGGTGTGATAGAGGAGAAACTAGAAAATCATGGTTAGGATGACCCGCACTCCATTACAACATGCAGTTATCGCTCCAGTATACAACCTTGATTTTCACACTAAAATTTCAACCAGGAAGGAATATTTTGCAAACAAAACCAAGTTCCACGAGAAAAAGACACCGAAGAAAGATAATTACCGACCACCAAATCCCAGACAATAGAGTACTCTCAAACTACAGATGGGAGGAAAAGTTACAAATGAAACTAAGTCCATTCAGGCATTGTTAGTAGTAAAAGCATATTTTAATATGCCCTGTGAAACTTCACTTAAAAAAAAAAAAAACTTAAAAGAAAACCGTGAGTTCGCCAGATGAATCGAGGATGTTCCAAATTTTACGCATCTCCGAAAAGAGCATGCAAAAAATGTCACTTTTTCTTACACCCTCCTCACAGTACACTGTTGTGCCGCGAGAAAAACTTTTTTTTATTAAAGCTTTAAAATAATAGGAAATATGAAACACGGGTTTAATACTACGGTGGAATTGCGTAACACTATAAAAGTCAAGTGTGGTACATGAGACGATCTTTTGCAGCTACGACAAAGAGAGCACCAATTCCTTTTTCTGCTTGGTTGCCTGCTACTATGTTCTTAAAATGTTTACTCAGTTGACACTTTTTTTTTTTTACATCCAAGTTGGTTGTAATGCATGTATTATAATACACTGGATATTTTTTTCACTAGATTATTTTTTCTTTTAAACATCTACAATACTTTGGTGTATACCGTTCTGAAGTGAAGTTCTTCAACGATGCAAGTTTTCTGAGCAAATAGATTCATAGCATTTCTATTTTATACAGTAGAACCTCGTGTGAATCGGATCTATTGGGACAGAGGTCGGTCCCGGATAACGAAAATCCGGGTTACCAGGAGATTGTGGCGAAAAATCGGTAAACTGAAGAAAAACATAACTGGTAGTACATAGAATCGACTTTTAATAATAATAATAAAAAAAAACACTGTACTTACAGTATACATTAGTACATTTATAGCTACACAGCAAAACACATTGAAAAGTTTACTTATTGGAGAAAAGGCCCTGAGTTTCTGCTGCTTTAGTTTTGAATAACGCTTGCGTGCGGCACGATCTCGCACCCGCTTCAGCATGTAGTAATTATATGCTGTAGTAATTTTTTATAAGTTGTAGTAATTTCCGTCCGAGTTATGCGGACATCCTTAACGGGGTTGTACTGTAAGTGGAAAACAGTTCATGAAAGAAAATTACCAAAAGTAAATTAAACACTGAGCAAGGAACATAAATAATGTCACTAATTATTGGAAATAACAGTACGTGAAACTTCAGTACCGCAACCATCTGTGCATTTTAAAAAGGGTTTAATCAATACAATAATCATACACTTCCAACTGGAGAGATGGGTAACCGAAGATACGCACCTAATTTACGCAAGAGGTACAAGTGCGTTGTAGTCGAGTGGAAACTGAACTATTAGAACAGAGTCAATGAATTACCCCATTTTTATAGTTTAATAAGAACTATGAAATGTTAGCTAAAAAGCTAAAAAGATCCACTAGCCTATACAAAAATAAAAAAATGGCCCTCCCCAAACCGCTCAGTGATTTGCACCACGTACACTACAGTGCAGCGAGAAAATTATATGCATATTAGATATTTTGTTATATATTTTTAGTTTCCTAGAAACAGTAGGAATCCTTACTGTGGGAGGGGGGGGTCAGCTGATCAGCTGTCTTTTTGTCTTGATTTTGTTCATTCAATTAATTTATTCATCTCGAAATAAGCGTTAGATGTAAACAGATTTTGCCATCTTCGTTGAGTAACTGACTCAACTTTCAGGGCATCCACAATGTTTATTGTCTTTGCATTTGTTTTCAATTATAGTGTCATTCTTTAATGAACTAACCTTCAACCACTTAAGTGCAACTAGTAATTGAAACGGTTTATTGAAAATTAAAATTTCTCCTATACTAACTTAAATAACTGAGGTGGCTGAATCACCTTTAAAGCACGCAATCCACCCACCAATTAAAGTAAAACACATTAGAATTTAGTTTCAAAATGTAGCTGCAGAAGAAACATAAGAAGGCTCTTTCTTCAGTTGCCCAACTGACTACAGCACACATTTTACGGTTATGTGGCCCACATTATATTCTCCTATTTTCTTGAAAAAACAAAAAAAAACACTCATCTTGTTCAGTAATTGCTTTCCACAGTCACATACCATACATTTCGTCGTTAATAAAAACAAAAGTAAAGAAAAGTTAACGTTTTCTGATAAATCACGAACTCATTTCTGTGCCAATGAACTCGTGCGTCCATCAAGGTGAGCCACGAAATCCTCAAGGTCACTTCCACTCTACTGTAGGGGGCGACACAAGCTGTGAAGATTCTCCCGACTTTCTTTGGAGACTCCGAGGCTATTACAAACCAGCCAAGAAGAACTAAGCGACTCTCACGTATTGAATACTAGGGAATTGCAGCGCCTGTTCCCGCCCAAAATATAACAAGGTGTTAGCGACACATTTACTGAACACACAAAATGCACACAATGACATATTACCCGCACGGCTCATTTTGACTGAAACTAATGGCATTTCACCTTTCATCACGTTATCTTCATCAGTGGTGATATATCCCATGGGCATGCATACCCCAAGGTCTGCCACTAATGTGTAAGCACTCAGTAACACTTTCATGCAATGCGATATGCATACACATTCAGCAGCTGTTACTGCTCTGAATTTCGATTTGCAATTTTCTAGTTAACTGAGAACTACTCACTAAAATCTCACCCTCATTCACAACAGTCCAAATCCCTCATTTAGAGAATCGATTTTCCCGTACGTGTATTCATTCTCCCACTTTGTACTACAGTGAGAAGAGCGGAGTTCAAACCGACGGCCAGTATCTACCCTGAATGATATCCCAATTTTCCTGTTGTATTACGTAATGTTGAAATAATACTTTGAATGATGACCTAGTTTTTAATTCCCTTAAAACAAATAACGAAATTAAAGCCCGGGGGGGGGGGGGGGAGAAGCTACCCGAAAAATCCAAAACAGCAAAAATACCGTGGTAAATTTCAGAAGCAATGTATATTATTTTGTAAAACTATTATTAGAATTATAGATGTAATCTTCACGTTATTTATATTTGATACAATATCTCATTTAAAACAGCTTGAAAGCGTGCTGAGCTGAGAAAGATTGTACTATGGGTTGCCGTATACCTACAAATAGTGTCAAAGGTGGATTAGTTTCACCCCCTTGCAATTAAGCGGTCTCAGTCAATTCCCGGTGAAAAACATTGAACGTATTGGTGTGGATCAATCTCTTTTAAAACTGGAGATCCCTTATCAGGACGTAGTCTCCATCCGATGGAAGGTACATGCAGAGACCACCATATGTTCATCTTATGCATGGCGGGACATATTTCCAGGCATAACACGATCATAAATTACGCTCGTCGTACTATCGAACCCTTTCCTTCAAACCAATAGGTCTTATTACCCGTCACAACACAATTACTGCATTTGAAGAACATTTACTCTCGCGAAGCACCATGAAAATGACGTCAACATTCAACAGTCTGATCGAAGTTAAAAGCAACATACACATCTTTATCTCATTTTTCTAACTGGACAGAAAGACATACAATCATTAGGCACAGTGGTATCCTTTAAAATTAATAAACATGAAGCTGGTCCAATAAAACTGTATGTATGGAGATGTTTTAATTACTATGTTAAAGATGCCTCTCTGATTTTTACTACTACCTTTTCACACAATGAATAAAACACAGCGATGATTATAAAAGAACTTTGCTCCGCTCTTCAAGTTCTAGACAAAGGAATTCTTTCAGGATGTTTACATCCACAGTAATTACAATGGAACTTCCTTCAACTGTTCGCTAAACAATCAAGACCTACACAAGAGATTAAACATTCTCAACACACTATCCCGACTGTTTTCACCAAAACTGTTAACAGAATGAAAGTACTTATTCAAAATTTCGACCCACTACTCATTCTCTCAGATCTAGAACAACTTTTAACATGTATGTTTTAATGAATTTGTTACTTCACTGATATTATTACAATGTAGACGATTCTGGTGTTAATAACGTTTAACCATGACGATGTAAATATTTAACGGAAAAAGTATACTAAAAGTAAGAAACATTAGTTTCTATCAAGATTAGTTCGAAATATTAATATTTTCACCCACGTTACCATCTTTCTTCCACAATCAGAACTTCAGCCTAATTTCAGTCCGAGCCTGAATGCCTAAAGGCCATGGAAAAATTCCACCTCTACACGTCACTATCTTAAATTGACTGCTCACTCTTTTTGAGAAGAAATTGGGAAGAAGAAAGCGTCCTTTGGCATAATCCAGGGAGCTAAATGGTTGGGGTGAATCTGAAGGTTGAACCTTTCCAATCAGGAGCAATCTTCGCCACGCGACTACAAAAACAAAATACGTCGTCCCCCACACCATTATCAATAAAGGATGATTCTGTGCAAAATCAACACACCTCACAGTCAGATCACCTCCGATTTTAATGGAATTTGGTATTTTTGTAGAACCAACAGGAAAATTACCTTCTGAAATTTTTAGCTCTACACGTCATTAGGTTTGTCCTCAACTCGGGTTTGAAATTCGTTGAAAATTTACACTTTTCGTGACATACCCTTACTATACATCATTATTTTGTTCCTAATTGAGATAGGAAGCTGATTTTTGAAGACATAAAAAAAAAAAGGTTCAAGGTTATCCAATTTTGTTTTTCGATTTTTCTGGTTTCTAATATTCAAGATCAAAGATTAAAGCGGATTACCTTGAATCCATTATTCACAAACTTGGGTTTATCATGCAGAGTGTGTGTAAAGGAAAGATTGTTACAAACTCTGGGGGGTGAATCCTGACATCGAAACAAGAGGAAAAAAAAACATCATATAAACATTAGTTGAATTTCACTTCACTTGCGAGATAAGTGTTCGCAACTTTAAGCTCAAAACCGACTCCTTGCAATGGCAAATACAATGAATATTTCGCCATAGATGTTAAACGATGCACTAAAACAAATTTAATTTTCGGCACATCACTTACGGTATTTTTTTTTTTTTCAAATGGCACTACTTCAGTTTATTGGATATGTGTAATAATAAACATCATATGTAAAGAACGGAACGCAGTGTTGAAAACCGTGAATGTTATACCATTTTATGCATGAAAAATTGCAAAGTTTCTTCAAAAGAAGCAAACGTCCATAGTTTCCAACACTGCGCTCTGTACTTCACATAATATGACGTTTACCATCACTAGAGGATGCCACGTATCCAATAAACTAACATAGTGCCATTTGATAAAAATAAACATAGAGCGGCCGTGACTCCGTGGTTGAGCATTGGCTTAGCATTCGGGAGGTCCTGGGATCGTTCCCAGCGGCCGACCATTCTGACTGAGGTCTCTTCTCACCCATATGAGGCAAATGGGAACGAATGGGATGGAACCTACAAAACAGACCGTGCCCGCCAACTTCCAACATCACCTCTCCTATCCTATCCCAGCCTGAACCTAAAGGCCTCCGTCACTTTCCGAAAGCTAAATTTTCTTTTAGTGTATCGTTTAACATTTATCGCGAAATATTCATTGTGTTTATTTACCGCCCATAAAATTCATTTTATCTTATTATTGTGTTTACCATTCCAAGAAGTCGATTTTGAACTAAGTTGTAAACCCTGTATCTCGAAAACGATGCGGAATTCGACCCATGTTCATATGAACTTTTTTCTTGTTTCGATGTCAGGATTCATCTCCAAATGTATATAACCATCTTTTCTTTACACCCTGTATAAACTGGGATAATATTTCATTGCCTTAAGCGAAAAAAAAAAACAACACAGTTTCGGGTCTCAATTAGGAGTAAAACAATGAAGTTGTCAGGGAAAACATGGTTTTCAGAAGTATTCAAACTTCAGTAACAGAGTTTGGTGGAAAATCTTGGTTCTTTGTGTTGATTTGACGTTATAAATGTCCCAAAAGCATCATTGAAAACGCAAATAGGGAAGAGGAATTAATACCCCTAAAACGATTTACAAAACTTTTGGAAACTTCATCGACCTACCACGATTAAACTAGTGTAATGCTTTAAAAATTCACAAACATCCATTGCTCCAGGCGAGATTCGAATCCGTAACTTCGTGACCGGTGAGCCCATTAGTCCGCATGACTACCGAGGTCGGCGGATTGATCTCCAAATCTTCTAAAATAACCAAACTTCACCTAAATACTTTAAGATATTAAGTTGTTTCTTTCCTCAAAATGTACATGAAGATTCTTGCATAGTTACGTTTCACGGTGAAAAAAAGACACATTAAGTAACTGTGCTATTCCTTTAAAATCAAAGATAGGGACGTGGTGCCTCAGTGGTAGAGCGTTCACCTCTGGTGCTTGGGATCCTTGGTTCTATCTCAGTTCATACCTTGTGGAATCTGTGGTTTTTCACTGTATGCGTGGGTTTTCTCGGATTCTCCCGTTTCATCCCACTTTCTTCATTACACCAATTCTCCCAGCATCATCCATATGGCCTGAGCCAAAACTGCCTAAAGGCCTTAAATAAAATTCGATTCAAGTCAATTCCAAGATAGTGGTGTTTTCCCCTCAGTCTGTGGATGACCGAGTCGTTTGTCATATCATTCAAGACAATTAAAGGTTAGAACATTAAAAGCTTGCTCTGATTCTTCAATCACACAAAAAACAAGTTCACCTTCTGGCATAAACTGTTTAAGGATAATCTAATGCAACGATCTCCAACAAAAGATGGCAGCACTACCTCCGTATATGTCTAATGTATTTTCACTGTTACACGAGATTTCCTTGCTGCTCCTACAAATTCAAGTCTAGAGGGTTCAAACTTCCAGGATGATGATTTTTAATTTTCTTTTTTTGTTCATTGTTGCGGGTTTCGATATTCACAATAACAAAGAAGCGATTTCAACAATGAAGGAAAATGAAAATAAAAAATCGGCATCGATTATACTCTTGAACTGGTTATGAACTTTCTTCCCTGGAAGTTTGAACTCTGTAGACTTGAATTTAAAGGAGCAGCAAGGAAATTTCGTCCAACGATAAGAATACATTAGGCATATACGGAGATAGTGCTGCCATCTTTTGTTGGAGATCATTGCTGTAGATTATCCCTACGGTGACCTGCAAACAGCTGAAAGCAACACGACTGCGCAGACTGTCAGCTGTTCTAATTGCATTCGAAATTGGAAAAATGTTATTATACTGGGAATGCTATTTTCGTATCTAAGAATTTTTATACTAATTCAATAATACATATCAGCTAGATAACAACAGATAAGGAACTGTTCCTCCAACATGACAAACTTACTTCTTGTCGCGAAGCCTACCAGAAAGATGTTCCTTGAAACTTTGAACCGAAGTGCTCAGATTAGCAAAATACGATAATCTGAAGAAATATATATAAGTACCTCAAACCTTATCAGCCATTTACGATACATTTCGTAACCTTATCAACACATTTCTTCACTTTTCATAAGTATTTGCAATGTCCAAACCCATGAATGATAGATTGATTTTATTATCAAACCGCTAGCCCAGACTTCACTAGTAGTGTGTTGGTTTATCATCTGGAAAGCCTGGGTTTGCGCCCAGCTATTCTGAATGAGATTTTCCTCGTTTTTTCCTGTCACGCCAGACCTTAGAAGAGTAATGCTTTCATTTATTCCAAAACCTTGTTCCTTGATAATGGGTTCGACGGGGATCCGAAAGATGAAGTTTTGAATTAACCAAAACTGAGGTCATTGATAGTTCACAAGATAAGCGTTTTAACCCGTCGGCGTGAACTCTACTTAAATCTTACTAAGCTAATATATTTCCCGAAACACATTCATTTTTATGGAGGTATTAGTAACATGAAAGAATCTGTCAACGAAGGTAGACTTGTATGAAAATTACTATTTTAACCATAGGAACAGAATTCAGGATATCGATCTAATTTACAGGAGTAAAAATTATTGACTTTCTTTTAACTAACAACATTCTAAATCCAGCGGCATGTTGCAGCATAGAAAACATTCCCGCTCACTGAATAAATCAATAATTTAATTATTTATAGAACTCTTCCTTACTATCACACAGCATTCACGACTATCTGGACTGTAGAAAACCTTGAACTGAATATGATGTTAGAAAAAAGAAATATTGATTTGAAGCAACATTTAAGGACTTTTTCTTCACTTCACTGCCCAACCATTTCAATCCGTGGAGGTTTTATAATACTTTCTCGGGCGACACACACCCTATAAAATTAGTGATCATAGTATTTCTAGAAGTAAACAAGGACAGCTGAAATCATGTAGTTAAATATGTCATATTAAAAGATTCCGAGAACAGGGATGAGAGATTCTCCTTACGACAGATTTGATTAGCTTCTAACACATTTCCTTATCTCTATTGTATTGTTTTAAAAAGTGGAAGAACCATGTGTATTTGTTTCCTACTTTGTAAAGAAACTCATCAAATTCATTTGATCAACAATTGGTTGGTTACTCGTTTAACCCTTGGTACATTCACAATACAGATGAAGCAAATGTATATTTGACGTAACCATCAACAATACCAATTTGAGAACATCCACCTCCGTGTAGCAATTCCTTCTCAACATTTTACTACACATGATGGCACTGTAAGTTAAAAATAATCAACTATGTGTAAGTTCAGTTACTAAGATGATGTCTCGTACCCATTACGTCTGATCTAAAACGGGAATTATTTAAATAGGACCGAACAAAACAACAGAAGTCCATCCTGCTGCCGACCATTCCGGCTGACATTTAACGGGGTTTACCTGTGTTTTACCCGGTGAAAACCGGGCTGATACTTAAAGCTCTGGCTACCTTTCCCAGCATTTTCTTCCGGAACAGTGCTCGGCAAGACACGTGACGGGCTTACGCCACAGTTGCCTGGCCCCTTGGATAGTCACGACAGGTCCTTCTATTTCTCGCAACTACGGCACCTTGCAAGCTCTAACACAATGATTTTCAACTGGCGTATCGCGAGAACTGACCAGGAATTTCCCGATTCGAAAGAGTTAGTCGACAGTCTACTCATCTGACAAAAACAGTCGAGAATTCTGGTGGCTGGCTTTATCGAGAATGGAAAGTGGAGGATGGTTTGGAAACTACAACCCTTACGAATTTCACTCTTTGGAAGCTACTACTTTCACGGCTTGTACTGTTTAATGTGCAGCGATCATTTCTCCTGGTCCAAAGTATGCTGTGATACCAAGATAGTTGAGAACCACTCGTCTACTGAGTAGTGAATTAGGTCAAAAATACTCCTCTTTGATATTAAGTTGCTTGTACAATTCAGCAGTACCAGCTACTCCCCTTGCCCCTACGCTTTGTTTAAGATACAAATATTCCTAAATAACAAACAATAACTAAGTATACTCAGATAAAGATTACGTTACTGTCAATATTCATACTACAAGTTTTAAAACGTCATTTTATCAAACCTAACGTAATGACATTCTAAACGTAACAGTATTATTCTACCACCAATTATGGTAGCAATGGATGATTCAAAAGAAATGCCGACGCTTTGAATATACTTTTATCATTGCCTTATCAGTTATCATTTGACCTTTTCCGTTACTTCCAGCAGCCAGTATTTTTAATTATTTCAAATCAAATTAAATACTACAAATGCCCTTTGTGAACCTATTGGCGTTAATTCAATGCGAATTTAGCAAGAGCAGACAGCTTGGCTCAGGAAACAATATCAATGATAAGCTACGCAAGTTGATGTAAATCATCACATAGAGAGTCGTCGGTTCGATCCCTGATCATGCCATGTGAGCTTGGTGGTGAACAAACACCGTGTGAATGGGTTTTCTCGTTTCCTCCCACTTCCTTCATTCCGCCAATTCATCTCACCAAAATCCTTTGGCCTGAGCCATAGTTGCCTAAATGCGTTAAAATTAATTCAAGAGTTATTTGGGAAAATAAATGAATACATTAATATAAGTTCCAAATACAAGGAGGCACCCACCCTTGGGGCAGAGAATGGGGTTTTCTCTTCAGCTTTGAAGAAGGTTATGTACGTGTAAAATGAAAACGAAACCCTGCTGAAGCTTAAAAAAATACAAGCAAGAGTTTTCTGAATTTCATAAGTTGTTACCAGAGAAATTAAGATTTTGGTTATTCAGTAACGACGATATATATATATATATATATATATATATATATATATATATATAAACATTGATAGCCTACA
>JAGDQP010044759.1:521-15795 GCA_022664845.1 Lepisma saccharinum
AAGGCATTTTTATTAATATTTTAAACTGATATTTTAATTTTCTTAAAAAGGTAATTCTTATTTCTCTTTCTATCCTAAACAATTTTCATTTTAAGTTAAATAAAAAAATATAAGCTATTCATTTACAAGAAATTTATTTCTTACTTTTCAAATAAGTATTTCACTTAAAAACCAACCTTTACAATTTTATTTTAAAGAAATTATCCGCCGCTACACTCAAAGATTGTAACCTTTTCCAGTTTTGATGTTGCAAGCAATTTCTCAGTGCGCAAGCATTAACTTGTTTAGAATGATGGTAAGTACAAATTTTTACATCAATATTAAAATTTAATATACTGAGTGAAGGACAACCTTCATCATTCATGTCTTTTACATTTTTCAATTGAAATAACTTACGAATCCTTTCTGCTTTTCACTATCTTTACAAAGGAATAGAACATCAATTTCACATAGTTATGCGATTATCTGCGAATAAGTGTTATAGTATATTCATTTAAATTTTCCCATAATAATCCGTGAAAATTTTCAGTTAACAATGCACATTGTTTTTGATAACCTATTCCTAATTCAATTACTTCACATGGAAGTTTAATCATGGCATGTAATAATACACTAGCATCACTTGAAACAATATAAAATTCTCGTGCAATAAAATCATGAGATGAAATTTTTAAGCTGCATATCTATAATATACTCTCCTGAACAAACTAAGCTTTTCACTGAAGAGAATTGTTCTTCAATAATTATAGGAATTAACTGTGCAACATATTTGGTGTCGTGAATAATTAATTTGCATTTATTGAAAAATGTGTTCATTGAAACAGTACAATGACTATTTTTCTTATAGATCTAATAATATTCCAGGAAGGTTTTATGATCATTACTTGATTTACTTCGGTATAATAGATCCTGCATTCCACTCGTATAAGCATTGATGTGGAACATTTAAACTGCATCCACTACACTTAATTGGGGTTTCTTTTAAATCAATTTTCACTGTTTCTAAAATACATGAGTCTAAACGGAACCACTGCAGAAACTTCACTCTGCCATCTTTCTCTCTTCAAGTATTCACTAATAGATCACTCAACTTCAGGACCATATAAAACATATTTTCTAATTATTTTCTCTGTTACCTCTTCCACCTTTCTCTGAAGTAAGTTTAGCAAACCACATTCAGAAATCACTACTTACTCTAAATTCACCACAATTTTCATGTTTTTTAAATATTCATTAGATATCTATATAAAGTTACTAGGTTTAAGCATAGCGTTTCGAGTACAATCATTCAAAAATCAGCACGTTCCTCTTCATTCAAATTCCAGCCAAGTCATGAATACGATAACTGATTTGGAATATGAAAATAGCATCCTGGACACGCAAGGAAAGATTCTAAATTATTCTAATTATCTATGGCCTCCCAAAGACAAAGTTCTTCAATAATATTATTCGCGCACTGACAAGGCGAAGTAGCAATTTTCCATCAATTGTAGAAGTAACATCTTCATCAACATTTGCGTTTACTTTACAACAATCTTTCAAAGTTAATGAAGATTCACTTTTAAAATCACTGCCACTCTTAAGATTACTTTGAACACTTTCAGAAAAATCAGAGTTCTGCTCACAAGGTTTTTCTAAAGTTACTAAAGAATCACCGTTCACTGAACATTCAATAAGACTTTCAAAACTAGGTAGTATTGAAGGACTAGCAGACCTATATTCAATGTCTGTTAATGTTAATGCAGCACCTTCGATCTCTTCAAGGGTATAAAGATGCATTACTTCGCTGTTGCTGAGAAAATCGGCTTTGAAATATTCGGCGTAGGACATATTGAACTTCTTTATGTATTACATCTTTATACTTACAAGCAAGCATACTGAAGGGACAGAAAAGAAATATTTTTTTTTTCCGCCATGATTATAATGTCAAAGTATGTGCATATACAAATTTTGACCACTCGAACGCTATTAGTTTGGGAGGTATCGATGATATAAAAGTCAAACTCTGTCCGTGTAAAGTAATAAAAAAGTGTGGAGATATCTTTATGTTCTTAAATGGGTTTAAGGAATGGAAGCCAAATAAACAGTAAAGGGTACTGGATGGAAAGCGCTACGTACTGGAGGGTATGTTCTCCATGGCCTCCATCTTGAATCTCGATTGATTTTCTTAAATTGGAAGTGGGTCGTATAATATGCCATTCTGGACTAGAATTTAACAAGAAATACGTTTGGGAAGTCAGTGTTGCCCTAAATGTATTATTGCGAGAGATAAGAACATGTGGCGATAGTTTGGGGTATTGATGGAATAGCCTGAAAACACCCATTTCTTTCCTTCAATGGTGAGGAAAGATAGTGCTGTCACTCTGTCATGCCGTTGAAGATCTTAATTCTTTACACGACGAAATATTCGGAAATATTTATCTCTTGAAGATATAAGGTCAAGTTGGGGGAAAGATAAGGTTTGTTTCTTCTGTCATAAAAGGCAGGTTAGATTTTTTTTTAATTTTAAGGTCTTAAGCCATCTTTGGATCAGACCGGGATCGGCTATGGAAGGGTAGTGGCCAGCGTCTTACTTAGGGTGCCATCCTGACGTTCGTGTGGTAAAAGTGAAGGAAACTCTGGAAAACCTCATTGCGAACCCAAGAAGACAGGTTAATAAAAGACACTTTAATTTTCCACATTTACAACAATCTAGGCTAAATTACACCTTCCTGCATGTAGAGTACTTCACCACACCAATTGCCCATTGGAAGGGGTATAGATTACTGCCACGCCCTATATGTAGAATTGACTTATACAAAGGCAAAAATAGGAATAAATAATATTTCAGATAGAAGCATTGATGTTAATTTTACTATTTCTAATGTAAATTGACCTAGTTTTAAACTACCTGAATTCAGTTATATACGAGGATCGTCCGGGTTAAAGTTGGTCTTTGGAACTCCCCCTAAATAGTCCTTAATGTTTTTGCTAATATTATTTTTTTTCGTCTCGAGTTTTAAATAGCGATTTCTAATATTTCCCTGTAAAGTGAGCCCCTAGGTCCAGTCCTAGCGGTAAATCCGGTCCTGATCTTTAACATTGATTCAACATCTATGAATTGACTGAACATACGAAAGCCGTAAGCACCTACTCCGTAGGTTTACCGAGCGCAACTTTGTGTTAGGTGGGTTGTATATAGTTTCATTATTGAGAGAGAGGAAAAGAAGGAAATTCAAGAAAATCATATATTGCAGATTTGTAACGAAAGCGAGTAATATATTAACGGGTTAACTCTAGACGAAAGTACATTGTGGCGATAACAGTGTCACCTTGAGACTGAGAAATGTGTCACGAAACTACCAGATAGAATACTTGATATGCATTGCTCCTTTATTACATATTATAGAATATTAAAGTAAGACGGTAAGAGTACTTAATTACTTATCAACTGCGAGCTAGTCGTAACTGCATACACTGTGTAGTTTTCTAACTCACTACGACAGCACGACCATTTCTAGCACTTAGTTGATCCGCTTAGCTTCTACTCGCTTTCGATTCGAAGTTCTTTATTTATTGGCATTGGGTACTAAATGTGTTCTTTCCGTAGATAGATTAAGCTTAAGTATTAGGGCGATAAGTAATAAATTATAGGTTAAATAAGATAATTCATCATTAATTAAAATTTGCTGTTCATAGCTTGATCAGTGTTCTTAGAAGAATTAAAACATAAATTCAAAAACTGTCCGTGCAGCGATAACAAGCGTGAAAAGATGAGTTAGAACTGAAAATGTGGTCCATATTGGTTTACACTGGAAGTGGATGATCGAGGTTAAATCATTGCTGTTGTGTTTATCTTTTGACATTAGCCGATCATTCCAGTATCGTTACGTAGAACTCGATGGGAAACGAACTGAAATCTTAAAAGTAGCTCTTGCTCCCTTTAGATGGTTTCCAAGACTTAAACAGATCTGACAATAACATCTTCAATATAGCTTGTCTGTGGATCCGAGAGACAGAAATGAGATACGGGCTAATTAAGTACCTTAGCAGATTATTTTCTTTCTCCAGAAAACAGTTTAGCCAAAAGAGGAAGACAACTGAGAATATTTTTCACTTAAAAAACACTTTCGAGTAGAAACATTCCTTGTATTTAATTTTCAGTTTTTGCTGAATGGAATTGGTATTCATGTTCTAAACGTGCTGATGAGCTTCTAAGAATGGAATATCCGATTTTTGTAAATTGGACTCCGAACAATTCCGTTTGATGGAGCCCTGCGGGAATTGAACCCGTAACCACACCCACAGGAAGCAAAAGCACTAATTCCTCAGACACCCCGAGGTCAGTTCTTAGTTTCTAAAGAATATTTTAAGTAACATTTGTGCCTTCCATCAAGAAAAAAACATGTAATATAATTGGCAATTAGTTACAATTAGGAATACAAAATTACATACATGTAATTAATACAAACAAACTGTTAACTTTTTTTAATCAATGTGAACAGATACAAAACAGTCATCCAACACAGATAGAAAATATTAACCATTGTTAACTATCAGGAAAATTTAGAAGCTAAACGCTAAAATCGGAAGAGGAGGATTTTGGTATCGAATTGAGCGGCATTTTTTATCTTACAATAGCGGAGTCGGTCCATCGGAAATTTTCACTCTTTTAAAACAAGAGTTTCATTTTTTTTAAAAAAAAATATACGCATTTAAATGTTGACAATACAAAAAGAAGACAAAAGAAGCATTTAGTAATAAGAAGTAACAAGAAAGTAATTTTTTTTTATAAATGAAAAAGAGAGAAAAAAACTTGATCTGAGTGAAAACAAAACCCTGGTCTCCCAGGTACCGATCCAATGGCCAACGCTCTACTACTTATGCTAGCCGGGCACCTGCCAGGTAACGATTTCGAGAAATGTTTATCGTAAGGTGTCCATCCGAAATGACTTGATCAGTGGGCGGGCCTTAGGCACAGACAAACCGGGCATCCGCCCAGGTCCCCGCACCCAGAGAGGCCACGCACTGCCAACAGTTAATTAGTAGTTTTGCCTGCCTGGGTACCTGGAGTCACGTAAAATACTGCAGTGGTCGTTCTTTATCATATACAAAAAAAGTGGCCAATATTTGTGTTTGTTTATTTTCAAATTTAAATTTGTTGATTGAGTAGATGCAACGTTTTCAGAGCTCTCCGATTTTGTGTGTGTGTTGAAATAAGTGCATAGTAAAAACCGAGCTGTGTGAAATCTGCCCGAACAATTATATTGCACTGAGAATAATAGCCATGATTCCCGTTACTGCTGCGTTTCCCGAGAGGAGCTTTTCTAACCTGAAGCTCATCAAGACCTATCTAAGGAACCACAGGTGCACTCGTAAATTTTCCAGTACCGGAACGTCTCAATTTTTACCATATGTCATACCAATAACTGTGAAGTGAGGAATAGGCATAAAACAAAAGAATATAGTTAATATAGAAGTGACCAGAAATGACTCATCAGTATTAGAGATTAGAGGGAGGACAGCGACGGGTGTTGGGAGGGAGGAGAGGGGTAATGACTCCAATACCACTAGAAGTAAACAAAGTGATTTCATTGTGTTGAACTATTTATTACTCGCGGTTGTTGTTGAAATAAAACGTTGACCAGACTTACGGCTAAATAATTATTTTGTTTTTGTAAAATGGAACATTATTCTCCAAAAAAGCAGTACCAGAACGACGTTCCGGCGCGTTCCGGTATCAGTACACCTCTGTAAGGAACACCATTACTCAAGATCGGATGTCTACCCTAGATTACAGCTATTTGATTGAAGATTTTAGCAACAAGAAAAGTCGCAGAATTAGCCTTTAACTGCTATAAAAATACATATCTTACTATAAAAACCCTACTTGTTTATTTAGTTAGAGGCAATTTTCAGATTCCTAATTATACGATATTGTATTTAATTATTTCTTGTAAATCAATATCTCAATTCCCGATATAAAAATTCTTGGGAATCATATTAACCCGAAGTCAGGCTTTGCGAAAAAAAAACAAAAAACGCACACATTTGTATGTATGTATGCACAACTGTACATATATCGGGGTTTTGGTTATTGTGATTTCGTGGGGCCTCGTTTAGAGTCATTGCCCAGGGCCCCACAAAGACTAGGGCCACCTCTGGACTTGATAGTTGATTGTCATTTACTAGCATTGCTTCCAGCGGTCAAATCATTACGATCGGACAACGCTTATAGATGGAAGCGGATCATTTCCTACTCCGAGGGTCCGCTTAAGTTTCAAAATGGCGGATTACAAGCTTGACAAATACCCATGTTACGTTGTGAACCATTCTAAAAGGTTGAGAAAACGTTCTTTCAATTTTGAAGAATAAATACATCTAAAAACAATCACATTTTCTATCGAAAGCGACAGTGTTTTTTCTTCATGAAAACACTTTCTAATCGAACAAAGAGTGAACATTTCCGCTCTTCTGATATGGTGTACTTCAAGGATTCTGCCAGGTTTTTCAGTTTGAGGAGGGGTGGTGGTGTAAAGTCGAAATTGGAGAATGGAGGTGGAATTTTTGTATGGTTTAAATAGATTTTGCAAGAATTGCAAGAATTTGAAATTTGAAACGTAAACATTTTAAAGTTGGGGGTGCTCACAAGGATTTAAAGGTGACACCCCCCCACAGGAAGGATCTAGCTCAATCACTGTGTACTTCTACCAGTAGGCGTCACTTGTGGTTACTTCGATAAATATCATACTTTTGGTCTGAATTTTTTTTGCCGGCTTTTGCCATGTGGGCGTTGTAATGAACAAACACCATGTACGTGGGTTCTTTCGGGGATTCCCTTTTCCTTCCACTTTCTCCATTTCACCCTTTCGCCCATCATCATCCATTCAGCTTGAACCTACCGGAATGATCAGATTGATCCGTGATCCATTTCAGCTTTGGCTTGTGTACACACGCTCTGCATTGAATTCAAATTCGTGAGTGGTTCGGATTCCACGTTAGATTTAGGCTCTGTTCTAGTAAGCGACGTTTCCAATTAAGATCTAAATCTTTACTATTATAATGCCGGGGTTGCACCTTAAACATAGGCCCTGGCTAACACCTTTTCGAATTCTTTCTCTTCCCCTATCCCGGCTTGAGTCTCAGATGCCTAAAGGCCATAAATAAATTTCAAATGATTATTATTATTATTATTCGTCCTTGAAATCGTTCACGGGATTATTTCCCACACTCTAGGTCGCCCCCTGGAGGAAACTGTTACTACTTGGAACAAAGAAATCTACTCCCTCTTCTTACTACTGGGCTCTAAATTTAAACTTAACTTTTAATCTATTTTCTACGTCTCCAGCAAACCGTGAAAAACGACAGTCGTATTAAATTGATTTGTAATTATTACTCATGAATGTATAGAGTTTAACGCGTGATATCATTTCAAAGCAAAACGCCTCGGAAACAGAAACAGATAAAAACAGAAGCCATTTCTCAAGTTTTGTGACAGCTTCTCTTCATACATTTTCATTCACGAAAACTCAGTGACAACCACTGAAAAGTGTTCCTCAATTTCATTTAATCTTGTTTTTGTTGATGGATAGAAAGTGCTGTCGTTGCAAAACGTAAATTCGCTACAACGCTTGCGTCAATACAAGAAAATGAATCGCCCTCAAAGGAAGACGCACAGAACAGCCTTTAAAAGATAACATTCAATGTTTAGTGACACAAATTGTTGAGCAGTGAAGCTCTGTGAAGTGATAACATGAAACTGAATACAAGTTAGGAGAAAAAAAAGGAACCATTCAAAGCTTCTTCGATCTGAGGTTCTATCGTAAAAGGCAAAATAGATTAGCAATAAAGAACGATGAGAATACAGAGTGTTGCAAAACCAATGTGTCAGTAAATAAGAAGAGCGGAATTTTTCACTCCTTCAGAGAAAGTGTTTTAATCGCACTTTACTAACTATTAATCGAAAAGAGTAATTATTAATAAAACATTCTCGCTTTGGAAAGAAAATGTGATATTTTTAGATGTGATTCTGATCCTTTAAGGATGTAATTTATTCTTCAAACTTGAAAAGATGATTTCTCATCTTTTTAGAGTGGTTCACAATGCATTATGGGTACTATAGTCAAGTTTGTTATCCAACATTTGTGACCGCGAAGGTTATCAAAAAACGAAACTCTACTGTGCAGTTAATCGCATTTAGTTAAAAATGACAACAGAAGACTTGATAACTTTTCTCAATGACAGCAACATATTTAAAAGGAAAGCGTTAGGAGTAGTATATATACAAGAAATCTTTGAATGTTGTTCTCATGTTTGTGGCGGAACGAAGGTGATTTTTTTCGCAACTGCCCCGCTAGCGTAGGCTCGCTGGCCGGGAGGTAGGAGATTCAGTTCCCGCCGAGGTATTTTTTTTTGTCTTTTTCATTCATAAGAATATTACTCTTTTCGTTACTACTTACGAATAAATGCTTCCTTTCTCTTGTTTTGATATTTTCAACATTTTATTGTGTGATTTGTGTATTCAAAAAAGGAAAATGTCAAATAATAGACGGAAATTTATCTAAAAAAGATCACTTTCTCATTGAAAACAGCTACCATACATACCATATTTTTTCAAGCAGAAATTTATAATCTTTTCTCCTATGAAAATTCCTCTCGTAGGGTGAAATTAATATTCCACTTAATTAGAGCGGCATTCCGTTATTTCGACTTTAATATCTACATTAGGAAAACAGTGTGATTTTTCTATATTAGAATAAATTTTATGAGCATACAGTCGGTTCCCAAGCAATGGGCGTACGTTGTATTAGGAGATCCTACTTTCTTCTAGACTTGTACACTTTACATACTTTAAGTACACTTTACATACTTTAAGTACATTTTAAGTGAGTAAACTTATGATGACCGTTATCATCCATCGTCATCATCATCATAACCATCATACAGGCAAGTTACGCCTTCTTCATTCATTCCGATCTTGCGCGTTCCTTTCTGTCTCAGAGTATGAATATTATTTTCCTTAATGCTGTCAAAAAGTTAGATTCGTCTTCTTCCTCTTTTTTCCCCTCAACCATACCTTCAATTGCATCCCTTAGTATATAATATCGGCGGAACCAATGTCCTAACGAGTTACTTTCTCTTTTCTTTATTGTCTTCAGTATTAATAATAATAATAATAATAATAATAATAATAATAATAAACGGACCACACAGCGACAAAAAGCGTAAAACCTTGAATTAGAACTGAAACTTTATTCACTGTTAGATTAAAGTGGAAATGAATAAACGATGTTAGCTGTTTCCTCTTGTGTCTGGTTTCAGATACTAGTTAGATTTCTAATGGAATCGAGCAATTATAGTACAGTTTAATGGTATTTCTAAACTCCATTGATCTCTATCTAAAAGCGTTACTGGACTACTCGATGACATTAAAAATTTAATGAATATATGAAGTTAAAGAGCGGAAGTCAAAGAGCGGAGCGGTACTCTAGATCGTTCACTTCCAGTTTAAATAAATATGGATTATATTTTCAGTTTGAACTTAGGATTTTTTACGTTGTTATCGCTGTGTGGCCTGTTTTTCATTTATATCTTAATTCTTGCAAAATAAAACCGTAAATATTATTTACAGCTTGTACTATTATATACACAGTCCAGTATGTGCATAACTCAAAAATTAAGACTTAAATCAACAAATGGGATGCACCTCGAAAACAAGCGTGAAAAATTGAGTTTCAACTGAACATTTGGTCCATATTGAATTAGACTGGAAGTGGACGATAGAGGTTAAAATTTGCTCTGTCGTGTATCTTTCGGCACTAGCCGATCACTCCAATATTGTTACATAGAGCTCTATGGTCCATTCTTTCCACTAATTTTGGTTCATAAGAGTAACCAAGATATGCATATAACTGGTAACCCATTGCTGTACTTAATTCCTCATTGGTTGAACGGAGTGTGACGTTATTAACCATTATTATCAGCATTTATCATACTAGAACTGTTGGGCCCACAATCCCACATGTATTTGTCTTTATTCTTAGAAATAGTAGGGTAAACGGCCCTTTTAGACCACTGTCGTTTTGAAACTTGAAATGTATATTAATTCCGGTTTTATTTTTCTGTTCATGTTAACTGTAAACTCTTAGATCCTTTCCGAAATTAATAGTACAATGAAACAAAAAAAATGCAGAACATGTATTTGTTTTTTCTCAAGATAGCAAAATGACCTATTGTTGGCCCTCTCTAACCAGTATTTGTCCCCTTCATGCCCAGTTATTGCTCTTACGTTCACTAAAAGTTTTTGATACCTGGTACTATTGAGAGTAGTAGTTGGCACCTGTGCCAAATATTTGTCCCTGTAAATCCACTTTCTACGTGAAAATGCTCGTCATCGTATTTGTGAGTCTTAAAGTTTAAAATTTCTATGTTAGAAATCTGATAATTCTGTTTTTAAAAAATGTATATAATTGCCCCTGATGGCAATTAAATGGGCACTGTAGAAAAATGACATATTAGTCATTGGCCGTCCCTAGTAGCAATAACTGGTATGAATAATTTACATAATGACACATCCTTAAGGGGTTCATAAACATTTTTTTAGTGGTTAAAGAAGGAAAACCCTACAATAATTACATTACAGCAATAACTAACTGGAAGAAAATAAAAGTGTAGTCTTTGCTTATCTGCTTAGATTTTGATAGGTTAAATTTCTCACTTAGCGAAGCCTTGTTGAAATTATCATCTTAACCATAACCAATGACAAAGATGATGTGGTTCGTGTACTGAAGTCCTAAAAGAACAACATCAGTTTTGAAACATGACTTTTTACCTTTTTTTTTTTTAAATCTTGAGAGGGCTAAAAGACTAGGCATGCCCAATTTCAGGGACACGTTTATCTTATGTCTAAATTCTTAGAAATGACGTCAATATTATGTAAACTCTTATATGTGCACTTCGAGATGTGCACAGCTCAAGAATTAAAATATAAATAAAAAGCTGCCCACACAGCGACGGACAAGAAGATTAAAATATATGAGTTAGAGATGAAAGTTTAGTCCATTTTGGGTTAAGTCAAATATTGAGGAACAAGTTGAAATGTTTCCTCTTGCGATGGCTTTGATACTAATCGAGCACTCCAGTCTCGTGAAGTGCATCTGAATGTTTCCTTCCTTCCTTCTTGATGCATTTTTTTTTTCATTAAACAACTTCGTCTTCTCTTGCACCTTTTTTAATTTCATTGCTTATCTCTCTTGAACAGAGATCGTGTAGTAAGCTTAACGAACAGTTGGAAGTTTGCAACTTAAGGTGTAGAAATGGAAAACAAACTTTTGCATCTCAGAAGTTAAAAAAAAAAGGAAGAGTTACTAAACTCTTCCTCAAACTGTTACGTTTGCAGCCTTAGCCAAAGCGCATATATTTCCAGAACAAACTCGAAACATCCCATTCCAGAAAGGAGCGCAGCAGGATATGAAATTGTCATGAATACTAAGACGATGAATTTTAATCGCGAGGCAAATTGTATCTAAGGTAACATTCGTTTTAGGAAACGTAGCAAACTGGCATATTTCATTTTGGGATTCAACTTGTACTACGTACGAGGTAGAATACTTCTCCGCATTAATTCCAGCTAGGGAACCATTGAAGGCGTGAAAAGTAATGAATTTATAGTAGAGAGACAGTGCATTGAAAATATACATTTGAAGTTTCAAATGAAGTTAAAAAATCTATCTATTATTGCATTCTAGATCCAAAATTATTTTCTATAGACAAAATATTACCGTACGAAACCATCTCGTGAGATTCCTGACTTGAAAACAAGAAATAATAATAATAATAAAACAGACTATTTAAGGTGCACAAATGCTACAGTACGGCGCTATAGACTGCCGAAAGTCCGAAACAATGGGAAAATGAACTATAAAGATTGATATTTCCAATACCATTAAGAGTAGAACTGAGGTGGCATGGTACTCACAATTCACAAATACTTGAAACCTACCTGCTATATCTAAAAATGCATATTCCAAAATTATCCAATGGATATGCAAGGGATTCCCCAAATAGTAGAGAGACGTTAATTGCATAAAATCGATGAAATGAAGACCCAATGCACAAGTAATGAGTAGTGGGGATCACCTTTCCAGTGTTCATTGCTTGTGCAATTAGGTTTTCATTTCTTACACTTCCAGTCTTTCAATAGTGTTGCCCACGAGACGAGATTGAGTCTGTCTCGTCTCGAAAAGATGTATATTGTGTACGCATATTAATGTCACATCTCATAATCTCTCTCAAAAATACATTTATGACAAACCTGACTTCACCAATGTATTTCTAGTAAAATTCTAGACCAGACTGATATGTTACATGACCTCTTCCCATTAAAAAAAATAAAGCAACATTCAAGATGGGCTACTTTATGGTGGCGGCCATGACAGACGTACCCTCTATAAGATAGCGCATTGACTTGGTTTCCATTCATGTATATTTGTTTTCCTTTATTTCAAACATTTTTTAAATAAACATGTACTTTGTGACTTACATCACACTATAAGTACTCATTCTTATGAGTGAAACTTTTAGGCACTACGCCCGTCTTTAGGACAAAAGCACGATTAACAATGTTTTCTGGTGGCTTCCTAATGTGCCCTACTACGCTAGCAAGTTTGGTCGAAAAAGCAGTTTAAAGCATCAACAAGTTTACTGGTCATTGAAAATCGTGTTTATGAGGGGGCTGCCGTTGCTACGAGCATATTCCTGGAGACTGTCCCTTAAGTTTCATAACACTGCGCAAATTTGTATCGATGGCCCCAACTGCTGTGTCCCTGATGGATTTTTTCAACGAGTGGACGTCAGTAGGACGGGGTTTGAAAACTTCACTTTTCATGCAACTCCACAAGAAAAAAGTCGCAAGGATTAAAGTCGGGGGATTTCGAGGGCTATTTAATGTCTCCTCGACGTGAAATAACCTTCTTCGAGAACATGTTGCGAACTAGGATCATGGATTGTGTAGACTTATTGGCCATGGCCTCATCTTGAAGAATCCATATTGTCCAGGCATCAAATCAGGTTCAAGAAACGTGGCTAACATGTTAAACGTACCGCTCTGAATTCACTGTGACACAGATTGCCGAACTCGCTCAATGTTCTCTACTAGGGATATTTGAGTGGCTTTCGCTACCGGTTGATCCTCCCCCCGGGGGTTGCCCACGGTACTCATTTTCAGAGACTGGTGGCCTCTGGGACTTACGGCCTAGGTAAAATTGTTTCAACTTCTCCCACCGGGAATTAAACCCGGATTGTTGGATTGTCATGTCACCGGTCACGTTTGGAGAGTTGTAAAATTTAACTTTCAAGACAAATTTCGTACCTTTCCCCAAAAATCCCTACTTATAACGAATATTTAAATCTGTGCAAAGTTTCCCAGAGCAAAGCCGAGTACTTCAATGTTCAGTACGATATGCTTTAATTAAAATTACAATTTTAATGTTGATTTCAGGTTAAAATCCTATAATGAAAGGAATTTTCCTGGAATCAACTCTAATATAAGTTTCCCGAATATAAGACCGAATTCTAGTGCTTCAGTTTTCAGTACGATACAATTTTATTCTATTCATCTTCACAGATTCAAATATTCGTTAGTAGGGATATTTGGAAAAGGTACGAATTTTGTCCTGAAGGTTGAATTTTGTTTCTCTCTAAACGTTGCGTAACGTTGAATCAACGTCAATGCCAAAATTAAGTCGCGGAAAAGGTTTAATTCAATGTCTTTAAAACGTTTATGAAACGTCACAATCAACATTTCTTAGAATACTAATCCGAAAATTGTATAAACGTGGAATCAACGTAAATTCAACCAAGGTTCAACGTTTATTAAATATTTAAGGAAAAGTTGAATAAACGTTTATTTAACGTGATTGTGCTGTGTGGGACGCTGTTTAGCGGTTATAGATTTCGTTCATTTTTAAAAATTGCTCTATAGCAAGACCACAGTGTTGAGTCGACCACTGATCCATGCTGACTGAAATACTTTGTTCAGACAAACATCTGACTGGCGTTACTTGGCTCAATTTCCGCTTAGCGTTGGCAGTACCTGCAAAGAAAAATCGTCAGATTCAGTTGCCACACCCTGTATTTCTAATAAAATTAATTTTAGTTTATTCTGCCATCATATTTATTATTTCATATATCAAGTAGCAACATGTATATACTTTATTTTACTTGTTTTCTGTATGCAAACTTCCTGGACAGAGAAACAGTTACAAGGAACCGTTCTTTCTCTATAACTAACTATAACTGCTCGGAACCGTTCCACGAAAAGAACCGCTGCTACAATCTCTAACCAGAGGCAACAGTCAATATTCAATGCAAAACATAAATAACCTTGACCGTGACCTTATATCACGTCAAATTATTCTTTCTAGAAGGCATTCTTCTTCAAGGAATTAGTAATTCACTCATAATGATTTTGATGCTAAAGTTATAAGCGATTTTTTACTTAAATATCCGTCTCCTACTTTCTATTTCAATCGTTTTACTTTCCTTTCTTTACCTTCTTCTTCCTTTTCTTTCGAAGAGAGAACTTGCTTTGTTAGTAGTCTGTGAACTGTGGAGCAACCAAACGTTTTTAGCAATTACTGTTCTTTTGAGCGTTGATACAACAGGTTCTCTAGTCCTGTCTACTTACGTAATTCCGTTTCCCTCGTAATTTAATAATAAGAAACGTGAGGTTTTCGAGATCTAAAATCTTAAGAAGAAAAAGAGTTCCTGTTTACTCTACTTACAACGACCAATATTTTCCTAATCGCGAACTTTGAAGAGCTTTTCTTCTTTCTTTTCATTTTTTATTCCTGCTTCTTTTGTTTTTAGTCTGTTTTTTGTTGAACAAAATTTCTTATCGCAGTGTTGCACTATATAGTAGTAGAAGAGGAAAAGTTTGTTTTGCAGAGAAAGAGGAAAAGAAAATAACTTGGTTTTGAGATTACATAAAGTTGAATTCGATAGTTAAATGTCTTTTTTGGGTTTCCATTCAAATACACGCAACAACATTAAACTTTATATCGTTTATTTAATACATTTTCTATAGAAGAGTTTTGAGATGTTTATAGAAGAGTTTCGAGAGAGAGAGAGAGCGTAGGACCGACTTTTCATGCACGCACTGTTAGCTCTTGTGATTTTCCTGAGTAGCCAATGAAACACGTGTTCAAGTATTTCTATTAGCTACTCATACAAATCGCAAGCAAGGTACGTGACGAGTGCGTACATGAAAAGCCAGCGTAAGGGTGCCTTTTTATGT